>JALIZH010011040.1:0-146519 GCA_030522465.1 Rhipicephalus appendiculatus
ATCCGCTCGCTCGCACGTATATATAAATTGAGTGAAGCGCGCGCGAAATGCATTCGCATTTCCTCACGATTCCCTTCGGGGAGGTGGGGGCATTTTTTTCTTGCCAACGTTTCGCCAAGCGACAACAAAAATGGCGACGGGAACCCAGATGCTTTCAGCCGATCCACCTGCTCCATCAGGCTTTCGTGCATGACGTGCTGTTACGGTTTTGCTGTTACTCAAGCGTCGCCAGCGCGAAGTCGGCGACGGGAATGAGAGCAGGTTGGTCCGTTCCGTATGCAAGTAGAGGCAGGGAAAAGATCGGAGACGTGTTTGGACAAAACAACAGCTTTAATTTAGCTATTGCGGCCCAAGAACTCTAAATAGAACACTGCAGGTAAACTAACGCTATACAAATAGAATCAAACAATCAGCTTACAAAAATACACAAGATCAATTAACGCCAAACAAACAATTGGATAAGATTAACAATAAAGACGTGAAAGTTCGATGATATAAACAGGTGAAGGCATACGTGTGATGACCGGCAGCGTTGCTGCCACGACGATCGGATGCGAGAAGTCCCGAAGATTTCTGGCACGACTGCGATGTCAGTGGCTCTGAGTTGCAACCAGTGTTGCGGAGTTGCCACTCCGGAATTGTAATCACTCCGGAATCATTCCACATTTTCTTGACCCCGGAATGGAATGGGAATGGAATGGGGACAACACTTGGAGGAATAGAATGGGAATAGAATTAAGCGCCTTATGCACGGAATGGAATGGGAATGGAATTACAACTTTTCCCGAAAATAGAGCACGTTTTCGTCTACGCGCTGTTTTTCAAACTTCAAACATTAGTAAGTCAGAGCCTCGAACTTAACAATGAAGCAGTAATTTCAAAATGGCTTGGCTGATTACAAGCACTGTACATTTATAAGCAACGCGCCTACTACGATTCTGTCCTTATACAGACTGTGTTGCTCCGAAGTTTGTCTCTATTCTTCGCTTAACTGCGGTTCTATGCCGTTGGTATCCCTCGCGCGGAACTACGGTGGCGACATACACCCCCCCCCCCCCCCTTACGCCTTGTGATTTTTTTCCTCCTCGGTGGCGCCCCAGCCGCCTGAGGTCTCCCCACCTTTCACTTCTTTGTTTTTGCCTCTGTCGCCGTCGGCGACTCGGATGCATATTCGAAAAAGCGCTTCTCTAAATTGTCATGCATATTGTCACGTGGTCGTGACGTCGACGAAGGCAGCAGGCGACGTGTCCAAGATGAAACTATTTATTAGGCCGAACTTGTGGCCGGTAAACGGAAAGTAAGATTACAGCAATACACGCTGGCACTAATAGCGGCGAACAGAGCGTCCGCCATCGATCAACTGACGAGCGGTGAAGCGCGCCGGCATTTATAAGCGTGGCATCGAATATCCCAGCCTTATCGCTGGTTGTCGCGCAAGCTCTGGAATACGATCGAGTGTTCGCGCTTCGCGCGCAATCTTAACAAAATGATCTATAACAATCGCGAAGCTTCTCGAACAAAGAGGCGCGGTTTGCGATGAGCGTTGCTCACAGTCTTTGTGGGCGAAAACCGAATACAGCAACTGTGAAAACTAGAAACGCGCGTGGCAATATTGACGCTGGCGCGATGCTTGTGTTCACTGCAAGCTTTCCTGTACCAGCTTGCGCGCCGTCTCACCTTATATTCCCCCTCTCACCCTTTTGGAATACTGTCCCCCCTGTCTAGACACATGGGCGCCTTTGCCCGAAACTCTGTCGGCGAAGGTCTGTAGGTCAGAGTAGCCCGCAGTCGTACACGATGAACTGTGTGCCCTTCCCCTCCGTACAGAGAGAAAGAGAGAATACACTTTTGAAAGCATTGGTTCAGGAAGCCAGCCAAAGCAGGAGAGCCCACGTAACCACAGCCACGGCGGCACCTCTCTGAGTCCCGACGCGACAATTCGCTATGTCCTCAGTTTAGCATTAGCACATTTAAGCTTAAACAATATAAAACATCAGCATTCGTTCAAACATGCTGACCATGCAAATACTATAGGTAGCGGGCGAAATGCCCCAATGGGAATTAGTAGGGTGGTTGTACTGCACGAGATATGTCACCAAGATACTATCCCGCGACCTTGGTAACGTGTTTTGCGCACTTTTTTCAGTTCTTAATGCATCTGATGACATCAGCTTTATGGGGCGTTCATTCTTAACTCTATAAAACTATCAAGATACCTTTCCTACGTTGATGAATTACAGGAATGGAATTGAACTGCCCGGCCATTCCCGGAGTGGGAATGGGCTAAGTGTTTTCATTCCAAGGAATTGAAAGGAATGGAATTGCGGCAAGTTCAAATTCCCCGGAATGGAATTGGAATGGAATGGAGGCGCCCATTCCGCAACACTGGTTGCAACGCCGATGTTTCCGGGAGTTAGTGCTTGAAGGAGATCTCAGGCAGGTTGAGCTAACCTGAGATTGAAGTCCCGATGCCTACGTTGCAGACGTGTCTCAACTAGGCGAACGGCTAAGTTTAGGTGGCCAGCCGATACAAAGCGCACACTAAAAACTTCTAGGAGAGATACTCGTTGATCTACTTGTACTCCATGTTTGTCAAGCAACTAAACTGCTTAGCAGGGTGATCTCCTGCGCTTAAATCCCCTTCGTGTCCCCTCACTCTCTTCCTGGGGGGAAAAGGGACCATCCACATGGGTTCATTCATGCGCATTGCATTGTCGCAAAGTCCACCCTCCAAATATTTACGACGCCCCTTTTTAATTAGGGGAGGGTTCTCCATTAATCAAAAGAGACAACCCGTTTACGGTGACTACGTAGGCGGCTCTTGCACGTGCAGCTCCTTCCGTGGGAACGCATCTTGCCTCCATTCTTATGCCGAGCGTTTTGGAGTGAAAACTTCAGGGCACACTGCGGCTTTCCATATACGAGCCGTCGCCTCGGTACTCAACAACCCCGTTCGGCAGCAGCATCGAAAAAACAACACCCCCTTCCGCTGCTCTACGCGGCTCTAAAAAGCAGTCTTTTTCATGCCCAAAACGTCGCGCCGGTCAGCGGGGTGGGTTCGGCGCGCGTTAATCGGCGCGACGAGGGGTCGAAAAAAGTGGAATTCTGTGACACGTGCTGACAATGTTTGCTCGTCTTCGGGGCGTGTGCTGTTTGGCATCATTGGGGCGTTGTTTTGTTAATCTTTCTTTTAACGCGATAGCGTTAAAGAGCTCGTTTCGCAGAAATTCCGGCGTCGTCGTCGGTGTCGGCGTCGGTGTCGGCGTCGTTGGTTGTGAACGAAAAATCATCATCTTGTCCGTGACCGAAAAATCATCATCTTGTCCGTGACCGAAAAATCGATAAAGATGCGAATAAAATAAATAATAAAAATTTTCTGGTCCGAGTGAGGATCTAACCCGGGTCGTCTGCGTGGCAAGCATGTGTTCTACCACACAGCCATGCCTCTGCTTGGATATACTGTGAAAATAACTTCCTCTGCTTGGAACTGCAGTGAAAATAACTTCCACGCTTCGCAAACGCAAGCGTCATTTATATAGGCGTCGCAGTATAACATGTAATATCCCAGGAATGTTGCGTGCTACAAGCGTAAATTGCCATCGGGCGTCAGAATATGTGACTATCATAACGATTCCATAGTTTAAAGCCAGCCACCCATTACAAACGGCACACACCTTACTGCGCGTATTCCCTTAACACCACGTAGTGGGTGCATAGCAAGTTCGAAAACATTTCCCACATTTGCCGCGCATAATTTCTCCTGGTTTAAACCATACTACCCATTACATAGTATGCATTGAGTGATTGAAGTACGCAGTAGGGACGGGATATCGCTATCGCGTTCAACTCTTAAAGGCGAAGCTTAAGGGTACCCCAATTTTTTTTCCCACCCATATATATCTCTGATTTTCTTCCATTAAACATTCAGTATAGACAGCGCTTGTGTCGTTCTCTTCTCTGTCCGTGTTTCGTTTGCGCTGGCAGAATTTTAACAGCGAATTAGAAGGAAATGTTTGCGAGCACCCTCACGGGTACCTTTAGTTACCGTTTGAAATTTTAGAAAACAATTGTGGAAGGTCGCGATCGTGCTGAGAACTTGATTCGGAGAAACAGGTTGTCCCGATAAAGAGAGAGAGTGACAATTTATTACAAGGCAGAGAGGTCGGCCTGAGCTGATGCGCTCTAGCCTGCTACTCTGCACAGGGGATAAAGGAAAGGAGAAAATGAGGGATCAATAAAATTTGTTGCTAGGCTAGTTGGTGCATAGTTAAAATATAAGACGGTGGCGAAAAAATGGGACAAGGACGAAACAGGAAGAGGAGACGTATACAAGCGCACACTACCAACTGATTTATTCTCGAAAAGACACTCAATATATATGGCCTTACGCACATGCGCAGACGGTCGAAATCAAAAGCGATCTTGGAAAAATACAAACTCACTGCTGTGCAGAACGATAGAAGGAACGCTGACACACCCACTCCCGTACAATTTAATGAAATAGGCCCCAGCCAATTCTCTTGCGACTGCGTCACAACTTCGCTTTAAGATTTTCCTGGATGGAAACAGGGGCACACATGCACAAGATTTACAATGATATGGCAGATGCGAGCCCGTACCATTCTTTATGCACATCGCGTGTTCCTGTAACCGAAAATTAATGCATCGGCCTGTTTGGCCGATGTATACATTGCCACAGCTCAAAGGAATCAAATACACCGCACCGACACAACACTCCCCAAAAGGATGCTCATGCTTAATATCGCAACCACGTCTCGAATCACCAGGTTTCATTACCCGCCTACAAACGCTGGACAATTTGCATGGCGCCGAGAAGACCACAGGAACATTGAACCTTCTAGCAACCTTCTTAAGATTATGAGCGACTTTATGAGTGTACGGGATGACCGCATGCGTGAGCATTCGAACAAGGTTCATAAACAAGCTGGTGATAGTCAGTTATCTATTCACTGTAACAATTGCGGGTGCCATCCATCTTTTGAAGATACCACTTACCTGTCAAAATACCATGACGAACGAGCGCGTCTCATTTCAGAGGCTTATCACATCTACAACAGCGGCGAGGCATGTGTTAGCCTCCCCTCGATCTCCCTCCTTCCGAAAGAGATAAAATTCATGTCCGATTGATCACCTCATAGCCTCTGCGCAGGCTGAGTATTCAACGTTTTTGTCATTTCATTGTGATAGTGGTGAAGTATATATATGCTGACTGAAGAAATAAACACATATGGTTGTTAGTCAGCGCCGTGGTCCCGTGTTCTTTCTTGTCCCGTCTTTTAGCGCTGTTTTTCACTCGTAATGACTACAGGTCTCGTTTTTTTCTCTTGGCGTTCTAAGGCAGGACTCTGAGTCTTGCCTTTCATCTTCTTTAACCCATTAGGGCCCGCTGTACTTTAAAAAGTACACTTCCTTTTTCGGGCATAGAAAATACAAAACGGAATATTCTGATCATGATCATTACAATTTCTGATGCCAAAGGTTGCAGCAAGGAAATCCTAATTTGGAATATTGACTCAGTTATGATTTTTCTGTTTTATGAGTCGTCAAACTTTAGGAAAATGAGAGCCTGAAAAACGCAACGGGGCAGTACTACTTTTTCTAAATTAATTTGAAGTTTTACATTTTATATGTTGAAAAAACGGACTGCTTCTGCTTCAGGAAGAGCAATTCAATCCCTGCAAAGCGCTAGAAACCTATAGAGTGCATAGTTTTGCTGTGAGGAGTAATCAAAAGTTGCTGTACTTTATTTAGTACACTGGGACTTCGTGGGGGGCATACATGTAACTCTTGCTGTGCGTTGCATCATAGATTCAACAGGCTTTATTTGTTATGAATGCCGTTTTTTTCGATTATCTCAGACTCATGAGACTGCGAAAGATGTCGCTTTGAATATACGACAGCCTCTTGATGTTTTAGCTGATTGGCGATTCTGACCCTAACATGGGAACTTAGGAGGAGGGGGGGAATGACGACGGTACGAATGGATGCTGTCTGCTAACGATAAAAAAACATGGAACGAAAGGAACGTGGGTAAGATAACTTCTGTTTTGACTCAGGAAATCAGCTTTGTTTCGAAAATAGCAAAGACAACAGCGTAATTGCTATGCTGACGAAAGACTACACAGTTGAGTCACTATGCTCTGTATCGTGGTGGCCAGTCACTGAAAAGAAAAAGAAACGTAGTGCCACTGTCCTCCTTCTTCATCCGCAATAACAATGCCATGAGGGGGGTTTGAGCTCTACGATCAAGCTGCGAATGACTAGAGAATTTTCATTCCTGAGAAAAAGTGGTAACAGCCCCTATTTACCCAGATTACCGCCACAGACTCCGCATAAAGGGTCTGCTACCACATTGTAGGTTTTAGCAGACCCTCCACGCTTTGACTATTGTCCTTTAGTCGCATAACAGCAAAACACTGACTGCGCCTTGTTGTACCCAAGAGAAGTATCAAAGCTCTCCAGATTCCACTGTGCTTGCTATTATCCTCTATCCATACGGACATTTTCACAAGAAGCCGGCTAAACAGTTGAATTCTGCCAAAATACATCAAAACGGTGGGGCGAAAAGCGTGACGTTACGATTTCCCTAAAGCACTGGTCCTTGAATAAGTTGCATGGACCAAGATAACTTTGTTATTCGTTTCGCGAGGGCCCAGCGTACTCGCCATTCTCGCATCAAGTCACCTTGCCCGTTGCTATCTCGAAGGCCCAGCGTACTTTTTATAGTACAGTATCATAACTCCTGAAGAAACACGCGTAACTCCATGAAAATTTGCACGTGTGCTAATCTGTTGCGGTTAATTAAATAAGCAAAATGTCAATGCAATCGGACCAGTAGTTTTTTCGTGGTCCTTAATGGGTTAACATTGCTTAAAAGCAACCACAGTCCGGGGAAACCCGGCAGAAGAGAGTCGCGAAATTCGTAGGTCAAAGCTCTCCTTCATGGTGTGCATACACGACTTCTTAAGCGCTGAATCTAAACACGCAGAAGCAATAGCTCTTTTCACTGTTTTTGAGTGGGCAGACTCAAAAGGTAAAAATTCTTTTCGAACACGCTGTCTGTACATCCAACAGACGTGTTTGTCACTAACATTTAAAAAGATGTCTAAAAATTGAAGCCCGTTATCAACCGGCGTCTCAAAAGTGAAAGTAAGCCCATTCCCACCGTTGATAAACGCATCTAAAACCACAGACACATGCTGTTGCAACGATACCCCCTGCTCTTTACCCCATATAATCAAAAAATCGTCAACATATCTAAAAGTACGTAAAACATTGACCCCCTGCATGGCCCTATCCAAACCTTTATCGACTTCTGCCAAAAATATTTCGCTTAGCACCGGAGCTACGCAAGACCCGATGAGAATTCCTCGCTTCTGCAGCAAAAACTGATCCTCAAAGGAAACAACCATGGCGCCAAGATAAAACTCAAGTAAACCTAAGAAGTTATCAACGCTAATACCACACCGAATCTCAAAAGTCAAAACCGCATTCTTTTCAATGCATACCCGTACCGCCCTGCAAAGCTCTTGGTGGGGAATGGAATAGAATAGATCTTCCACATCTATGGAGAATACATCGCCTATTGACTGGTTATCCTTAAGAAAATCAAAAATTTCAGTCGAGTTCTTTACGCGGAACGGATCATCCAGGTCTAAGGACTCTAGGTGCATCTGAAGGTACCGGCCAAGACTCAACTGCCACGCACCATTCTCACTTACAATGCACCTGAAGGGGACACCAGGCTTATGTGTCTTGGCCATAAAAAATACCGAGAGGCACTTCCCTTTAGAGTCACTGATACTCTTAGCAAGCTTATTCAACCCAAGATCTTTGCACATAGTAATCGCCTTTGATTTTACCCTGAACGCAGCTTTCTTCACTTGAGTGAAGTTCTTGTCCAAGGCCTGGGCAGCTTTCACACCAAAAGTCCCGGACGTCATGACCACAAAACCACCCTGCTTGTCGGACACCAGCAGGCGAAGGATCCGTTCTTTGAGATAGTTCTCAACGCTTTTCATGTGGTCCTTCCTCGGGTGCACCTTTCGAGCCGACCTTATGAGACAGTCCACACCATGCAAAAGGCATCTTTGCTGATCTTCCGCCTGTTCTTTCCTTGACACACGACGATTAAGATACAGTAGCTCATGCGCAGGTATCCTGGGCTGCACACTAAACTTCGGCCCTTTCTTGAGACCATCGGCAACTTCCTCCGGTACCAAGACATATAAGCCTGGTGTTCCCTTCAGGCGCATTGTCAGTGAGAATGGTGCGTGGCAGTTGAATCTTAGCCGGTACCTTCAGAGGCACCTAGAGTCCTTAGACCTGGATGATCATTCCGCGTAAAGAACTCGACTGAAATTTTTGAATTTCTTAAGGATAACCAGTCAATAGGCGATGTATTCTCCACAGATGTGGAAGATCTATTCTATTCCATTTCCCACCAAGAGCTTTTCAGGGCAGTACGGGTATGCATTGAAAAGAATGCGGTTTTGGCTTTTCAGAATCGGTGTGGCATTAGCGTTGATAACTTCTTAGGTTTACTAAAGTTTTATCTTGGCGCCACGGTTGTTTCTTTTCAGGATCAGTTTTTGCTGCAGAAGCGAGGAATCTGCATCGGGTCTTGTGTAGCTCCGGTGCTAAGCGAAATATTTTTGGCAGAAGTCGATACAGGTTTGGATAGGGCCATGCAGGGGGGTCAATGTTTTACGTACTTTTAGATATGTCGACGATTTTTTGATTATATGGGGTGAAGTGCAGGGGGGTATCGTTGCAACAGCGTGTGTCCATGGTTTTAGATGCGTTTATAAACGGTGGGAATGGGCTTACTTTCACTTTTGAGACGCCGGTTGATAACGGGCTTCAATTTTTAGACATCTTCTTAAATGTTAGTGACAAACACGTCTGTTGGATGTACAGACCACGTGTGCGAAAAGAATTTTTTACTTTTGAGTCTGCCCACTCAAAAACAGTGAAAAGAGCTATTGCTTCTGCGTGTTTAGATTCAGCGCTTAAGAAGTCGTGTATGCACACCATGAAGGAGAGCTTTGACCTACGAATTTCGCGACTCTCTTCTGCCGGGTTTCCCCGGACTGTGGTTGCTTCTAAGCAATGTTAAAGAAGATGAAAGGCAAGACTCAGAGTCCTGCCTTAGAACGCCAAGAGAAAAAAAAGCCGGCAGATCCCACGCACTGTGGGAATCGATGTAATGCGAAGCAGCCAGGAAGGAGCACATCATGCTTTACATAATTTGCATGTCATGTTTTACATGTTACGAACTGTCATTTGTGTTCGTCATACAGTCACGTCGCGAAATACCAATTTTGGTGTATGTCAAGCTAGCGAACTGGACGCAAGCGCACCATGAGCGTGGCATGTAAATGGCATTGTAGATGACATGCATGCCAAGATTTTCATGTTACCACTTGCCACTTATGTTCGTTATACAGTCATGTCACTCAATACCAAATTTGCTACATATCAAGCTAACGAAACGGCCGCCAGCACGCCATGAGCGTGGCATGCAAGTCATGTCGCACATGACAAGTCATGATTTCCATATTACCACTTGTCATTTATGTTCGTCATACAGTCATGTCACTCAATACCAAATTTGGTGTATATCAAGCTAACGAAACGGCCGCGAGCGCGCCATGAGCGTGGAATGCAAGTCATGTCGCTCATGAAATCATGATTTCCATATTACCACTTGTCATTTATGTTCGCCATACAGTCATGTCACTCAATACCAAATTTGGTGTATCTCAATCTAACGAAACGGCCGCCAGCGCGCCATGAGCGTGGCATGCAAGTCATGTCGCACATGACAAGTCATGATTTCCATATTACGACTTGTTATTTATGTTCGTCATTGAGTCATGTCACTCAATACCAAATTTGGTGTAAATCAAGCTAACGAAACGGCCGCGAGCGCGCCATGAGCGTGGAATGCAAGTAATGTCGCTCATGACATGTCATGATTTCCATATTACGGCTTGTCATTTATGTTCGTCATACAGTCACGTCGCGATATACCAAATTTAGTGTATATCAAGCTAACGAAACGGCCGCGAGCACGCCATGAGCGCGGCCTGCAAGTCATGTCGCACATGACAAGTCATGATTTCCATATTACCACTTGTCATTTACGTTCGTCATACAGTCATGTCACTCAATACCAAATTTGGTGTATATCAAGCTAACGAAACGGCCGCGAGCGCGCTATGAGCGTGGAGTGCAAGTCATGTCGCTCATGAAGTCATAATTTTCATATTACCACTTGTCATTTATGTTCGTCATACAGTCATGTCACTCAATCCCAAATTTGGTGTATGTCAAGCTAACGAAACGGCCGCGAGCGCGACATGAGAGTGGCTTGTAAATCATACTTTTCATGACAAGTTAGTCATGATTTTCATGATATGACCAGTCATTTATGTTCTTCGTACAGTCATGTTATGCCATACCAAATTTGGTATAAATCCCATTAACGATACGGCCAGGAGAGCACAACGTCGTAGGCGGCTAGATAGATAGATAGATAGATAGATAGATAGATAGATAGATAGATAGATAGATAGATAGATAGATAGATAGATAGATAGATAGATAGATAGATAGATAGATAGATAGATAGATAGATAGATAGATAGATAGATAGATAGATAGATAGATAGATAGATAGATACGCTCAAAGTCGCCGAAGTTCGCTAAGAAATGCTTCGCATTTAAAACGAGACCTGTAGTCATCCCGTACACTCATAAAGTCGCTCATAATCTTAAGAAGGTTGCTACAAGGTTCAATGTTCCTGTGGTCTTCTCGGCGCCATGCAAATTGTCCAGCGTTAGTAGGCGGGTAATGAAACCTGGTGATTGGAGACGTGGTTGCGATGTTAAGCATGATCATCCTTTTGGGGAGTGTTGTGTCGGTGCGGTGTATTTGATTCCTTTGAGCTGTGGCAATGTATAACCGAACCGGCAATGTGTAACCGAACATTAATGCATCGGCCAAACAGGCCGATGCATTAATGTTCGGTTACAGGAACCCACGATGTGCATAAAGAATGGGCTCGCATCTGCCATATCATTGTAAATCTTGTGCATGTGTACCCCTGTTTTCATCCAGGAAAATCTTAAAGCGAAGTTGTGACGCAGGCGCAAGAGAACTGGCTGAGGCCTACTTCATTAAATTGTACGGGAGTGGGTGTGTCAGCGTTCCTTCTATCGTCCTGCACAGCAGTGAGTTTGTCTTTTTGCAAGATGGCTTTTGATTTCGACCGTCTGCGCATGTGCGTAATGGCATATACATTGAGTGTCTTTTCGAGAATAAATCAGTTGGTAGTGTGCGCTTGTATACGTCTCTTCTTCCTGTTTCGTCCTTGTCCCATTTTGGCGCCACCGTCTTATATTTTAAAAATGAGGTATGAAGCGTTATGATGAGGACAGGAAGAGTTTGGGCGTATGTACAGTCGGTACTTAGCGCAGTCATTACCCTGCAGCTTAGTATCCAGTCCAGTGCTTTTGAGAAAGTCTAGGATAGCCCTTGTAGGAGTTTTAACACGGTTTGGTCGCACATTGCGGAGAAAATGCTACGTTACCTAATTGTTGTTACTCCGATGCCTGGCAGCGTTGAAGTTAGCGTCTCCCTTTGTGTCACGTACAGTGGACAGTCACAATAGGCTAAATTTTCGCGCACTTGGCAGCGTTCGCAGTTCGGACTGTCCGCACGGCCAATTAGGTGCGCGTAACGGCGAGTAAAGGCAGCGCCCAGGCGAATGCGGTGCAGCGCACTAGCATGTTCTCAGTTGATTTTAGCCGGGAGGTGAAAAGTCATATCGAGGCCTGTTTCCCGCCGACGCTTGTTCTCATGGCATGGTTGAAACCAGTAAGTAGTTTTTCACTCGCGCATGAGCAATCTCAACCATGTGTTAACGTCCTTTCTCGACTACGGTATTTTGACCACCATTGTATTTCCACGCGCGGTTGTTGTTTCAGTTTTACTGTATTTGGTTTACGCCCACAAGGACTGTCAGAAATACTCGGCGCAGACCACACCTCACTTTTCGAAAAGCTTCACGATTGCAGTAGATCATTTTGTTAAGATTGCGCGAAAGACGCGAACACTCGAGCTTATTCCAAAGCGTGCGCGACCACCAGTGATAAGGCTGGAAAGTTCGATGCGTGATGTATAGACGGTTTCAAGATCGCGATAACAGCAGCAAGCGTTGTACCCCAAGAAACTTCCGGTCACCTGATTTATCAGCCCCTAACACCGAAACCGAAAGCGCGTTTTCAAGTTGTTTCAGGGTAAGGAAAGCCTTTCTTTTGTTTTTTAGGTAAAAGGAAGGTGCATAAAGTTCAAAAAAAATTGTTATAACCTTTGTGTAGCTCAAAAGAAGCTTTATTGAAAATATTTAGCTAAATAGGGAAGAAAAGTGTCGAAAATCAGCCGGCTACTCGCTAAGGCTCTTCTTGCCGGCCGGTGCTATTATAGGCACATCGGTGGACGAAACCGGATGCCGTCGAGGGCCTGTGTTTGTAAACAGTGAAAGGGTCTATAAAAGGCAGCGCGTCCCAACGATGATCAGTTTTATTGCGATAGCAATTATGTGGACACTCTCGGCTGGTTTTGGCCGTCGGCGTCGCCGTCATGCCCCGTATATGTATGTGTATGTACATATTTATAAAATCTACAAGGCAAAATAATTCCGAAAATGTTTCCGACGCGCAGCATCGAACGAGGGATCTCTCGCTCTGCAGCGCGCGGCGCTAACCGCTGAGCCACGAAAGCGCACGTCCTTCAACGTTCAAACGGCGAGCTATTTACATACAGCCTGTTTTCAGAGTGTTTTCAGCATTACCAGCGAGATGGCGCAAACGGCGCCGCGCTCGTCGGGGCTTTAGCTCGGCGCCCCGCTCGTCACGACGCCCGCTCTCAGGCGCTCCTCTCCGGCGCGTACTTTACCCCGTGGGGGGGTAGACGCCCGTGGGCGCGCGCGCTTCTCTCGCGGTGGGGGGAGAATAGCAAGAATAGTACTTCTTGTGCTTTCGCGGGAGCGATTGCGTTGTAGTCACCGAGCGCACGAAGGTCACTTCGCTCGCGGCGGTCCCCCCCCGTTTGCGAAAAGAGCACGCTTTCCAAACACAGCGAAGTAACAACTGTGACACTTGTTAGTTCGCGCTCGTCTGTACCTGTGAATACGTTTCGTGCGTCGTTTTTGTTTGAGCAGCACGCTAAGTGTCGAGCTGTGAACGTTGTTAGTTCTCTCTCGTCCTGTGCGTGTTGTTTTCGTGCGTCATGTGTGCGTGAGCAGCGCGCTGCATGTTTCGACCTGCTTGCCATTCGTCGCTTGACATTCCAATTTGTTGCTATCGCATTCATTGCTTCGCCTTGTGGCGAAACTGACTTTTTTAATGTACATTTCGGACCGGCGATAAAAAGTTAGAGCGAAATTAGGGCTTGAACAGACGGTCGCTTTTTTGCGCAGATTATGACTGCGATTCAGCGCATTGACACTATGACGGCGTCCAAGAAGGATAGACAGGAAGTTAGTTGGTATAGGCACCGGGCGCGGGGCGAGTTTGGACTGGTGACGCCTCTTTCGGTGGCGACGGGAAACTAATGGCATGGAGGTGCCGGAACGGGCGCAGGCGCTTGCTGCGGGGGGCGCGGGCTGGATGTTGGTTTCGCTTCATTGTGCTCTCTTCGCTTGTGTCGTGCGCTGCCGAAATCTACATGAAATGCACAAATACTGAAGATTACAATATCCGTTAAAATATTAGGGTCGGCGAAGGATCGAAAATAGATGGAAAACAGAACGGGAACGGGGGACTTGCAATTACAACTGAGGAACAAGTGCCGTGGGTGTAGCATCCATGCAGTAAGGACGAAAGGGAATGGGAAACGTACGCTCTCTTTTTTGAATGTTATGGGACAATGTTAACGTATAGACAGATTAACAAAGTATTAGGAAACATTCGGCAGGTCCCACGTATTGTGGGAATCGATTTTATGCGAATTAGCGAGTCTATGCTAAATTTTTTAGCTTTCAGTCAAGCGTAACGAGGTGGATCGACGTGTTTGACTTAACTGGAGTAGTGTGCCCATAAAGGGCTTACCAGGCATGCCGACTACACTGACGTTTAAAGGGTAACTTATGGAATGACGTAATGTCAGCACTCATGTTAGAGTACAGACGTCAGTTTTATTGAAACGAAGCGCACGCTACGGTGCGATTCACATTTCGTGTCGATGCTGTGAATATCATACGCGTAGCGTTTGTCAGAGTATTTTTTCGGGGTCGAGCAACGCTTGAATATAGCTTGAAGAGTCATAGGGGCACATACGTAATGTTTTTCTGGCGGTTATAAAAGCGGAGCCAACACTGAAACCCAATGGGTACATAGTAGAGCGAACTTAGGAAATGAAGGCCCAAAAAAAGAAGTTGGAGGGAGCTCCCTCCTATACTTCCTTTCTCGCGTCTTTATTTTCTAAGTTTGCGCTACTATATCCCTTTGATGATAACCAACTCGCCCAACAACAAGTCTTACTGAAACCAAAATTGGTGTTAAGCCGACGCAACGTCTGTTTCTTATAAGTATATGAGTAATGCTTATTACCTTGCCATAAAATGAGATAGTCACTCAGCGACCAGAATCGACGTTGTTTGTACCGGCATTTTTCTTGCGCATGTGATCTTTTCAAAAGTAATTTCAAGTCCCAGCTGGCTTGGCTCTGGTGCAAAATACTCGATATCCTTTCAGAGTACCTGGTTTCTACTCCTGCTGGGATCCCTATTTCTATTCTTTGCATACGTCGGGTTCACGCCGCTGATGTCGGATTTTCTTGACGTGCACCCGCTTAAATAATCAATGTCTGTTCTCGCCTTTCCTGGGTAGATACGCACTGTGAATCACCTGTGGCTCATACCAGCATCCCGCGGCCCGTGGTATACGCCCGGTATGTGCCGCACGTGACTGTTGGAAAGGTTTTCACGACGTATACACGCCAAGATTTTCGCGCTACTCATACCACTATGTCACAACAAGAAAGCCGTGTTCGTCTTATTTTCGTACCCACCTATGCCAATTTTGGTTAATTTCAACTTAAGGAGGCGACCACGAGAGCACCCAGACGTAGGCGGCTAGATAGACAGATAGAGGTATTCATAGATAGAGATAAGAAATGCTTTGCGTTTAAAATAGAAATAGGAATGGTGCTACTTAGATCTAGCTCCTCATCGTAGCTTATCGCATTGAACTTCGTCTGCGGGGTGCAGTAGCAACGCAATTTGCACTCGTTGTCGCCTTTCTATTCCGTGATGTCAAGCACGTGGCCTGCTTTGTGCAAGCGGTGTCCCTTCTCTAGAGCAAACACACGAAAACGCGTACTCCAGCTGGTCAAGCCCTCAAAGCAGCAGCGCAATGTATCTGGCATCGCCACTGGTGCAGGCACGCTGTCAGTACTCGCCTTTCCACCAGGAGCCCTATAGTGATGAGCTGCGAGTTTGGCAGTTAAAACACAAAGGTGTTTATTTTACAACACTTTCGACAATCGGACCTGTCTCATTTGCAGTCCCGAAAGGGAGGAGGCATCGTGCCCCCTCTGCTCCGCCTCCAAATGAAAGCACAACACCACGCCAAGAAGCCTACTCGATTGACGTTTCGACGGTGCTCCTGGGTGTGAAAACATGAAAGGAACACTTGCCATCCTTTCTTGATGACTTGGCGAGCATTGAACGCTGCCACGACCGCAAACGACTGCGCGGGAGTTTCCCTGAAGCCCGACGAGTGGCCCCGTTATCTGAACACATGTCCGACAGTCGAACGCTTCGTGCTTTGTTCAAGAAACACTTTGCTACCGCTTCTATTTGCCTTGGGCGACAAACGAGACAGCGAACAGCTTGCGATTGTCCAAAAAGAAACGCCGCCGCTACTACTTGAATACGATGCCGTAAGTAGCAGAGCCTTCTCCGCGTCGTCTGCTTGACATGCCATTGCCGCCCCTGCCGCCGCTTGGGGCTCTTTTTCGGGAGGTGCGCCGCTGGCGCCGTACGACGGCCGCCCGGTGCCTATGGCTTGGCTTGAAAAAATTTTGCTCGGAGCAGTAACGCTGCTATAAAAACTGAACATTCTTGGCGAATCACTAATCCAGAGTAGATATACCCTCGCCCGTATTGCTGACGACGCCGTTACCGTTTTTATAAAAGCAAGGTGTTTTATGCTGGGGTCCACCACGACTCCGCTGAAGTATTTCCGTCACGAATATGACGTTGTAAAATATACACTAATAGATGGCAAAGAAAAAACTAGAAGAAAAATTTCCGTCACCGGGAGACGAACCTACGGCTCCTCGCTGTGCAGTGCGCGGCGCCAATAGACTCGGCCACAGAGCGTAGGTTCTTCAGCTTACTAACGGCGAGCTATTTATATAAACCAGTTATCGTTGGTGGTACTCAGAGCTCGGTGGCTTCAGCGTGTTCTTGTAAGAATTGTTGAGATGCGGAAGGGCGCGGAGGTCGCGCTTCAAAGGTGGTCACCCCGCACATTGCGATGCGCAGGCGCCTCTACAGGACATGGTCGCTCATGCGCGCGCGCTTATCTCGTGATGGGGGGTGCTTTGTAAGTCTTCTGCTTTCGCCACAAGTATGCGTTGAAGTTACAGAGGGCACGAAGGTCACTTCACTAGCTGCAGCGGCCGCGTTTGCGAAAGCAGCATGCTGCTCAAGCACAAAGAAGCAACAGTTCTGACAGTTAGTTCGCGCTCGTCCTGTGCATACCTGTGCGTTCGTTTCGTGCGTCCCTCTTTGTGTTTAAGCGGAGCGGTTTAAGTGTTGAGCAGTGACAATTGTTAGTCCGCGGTCGTCCTGTGCATGTTATTTCGGTTCGTCCTTTCTGCTTGAGGAGCGCGCTGCAAGCTTCGCGTGGCATTACATTTGTTGGTATAGCATTCATTCCTTCGCCATTGCGGCGAAACAATGCACAGTAAACGCTCAACTACCTCTGTGAAGCAGCCATGTTTTCTCTCTTTTTTTTTCTTTTTTTTTTTTTTTGCAGTGCGGTACTGTGACAGTGGGCATTTCCGTATTCAGCAAAGCTTTAACTTGGGCTAGTTGGTACGGCATTCTAATATTGTTGCGCTGAGCAAAATGCATGAAGGACTAACGAAAATGGGAACGGGAAAAGTGGTGTGCAAACTTTCACCTGTTCATTTTCGCCAACGCGCATTAAAGGTATACACGAAACAGTCATCAGAGTAAATGACTATGTCATAACTAGAGGCCGGATTTTTAGGCACTAAAAAAGGGCGTTTTAGGCGCCAAAAATAGGCAGGTAAAGCACCGTTTTAGGCCTCCAAAATCGTAAATATAGGCACAATAAACTTTAACATAAATTCAAATAATTTCCAACAAAGACGTGCGCAACCTGTATCTACGACAGCAAGCGAGAAAATGCTATTGTTTATGATTGAACAAAGGCGCCAACGGTTGAACATAGTCATGCAGTTTCCCTCACTGTTCGCAGAACACGGCCTTTCTTTTTATTGTCTAGCATGGTGAGTCAAGTGACCACCGTCGAATCGGCGCATTCCTGTGTCTCTCTCTTCGGCACGGCTCAGAAAGGCAGTGCAGAAGCAGATATCCAGACCACTAAAAGACCAGAAGCGAGGATACCTCGTATTAGCCGGGTCTAATCGCGTCTCAATTTCTTTCCTGTTGGTCCACACTTTCAAGGGCCCCTCAGCAGGTTTGGGTATCTTAAGCAGACAAGTGTAATTAATGCATGCACTGGGCGCTCATGATTACGTCTGCCAAGATTTGCAACGCTATGCATCGCGGAACGACGTGAAATTTCAAACTGAACGACGCTTTCCCTTATTCTCGCGGGCGCGTGCCCCAAGATGAAGCAACAAGGAATGGTCCTGCTCTTACGCCGCTCCTTTACGTAGACATTGGTGCTCTGACGTCGCTCACCGTACACTCTTAATCATGTCCTGGTTAAATGCTGGGTATATTCCAGAAAATAAGGCGAAAAATGTACGGTTTCCTGGCTGTATTCAGCACTTCAAGCGGCACCTGAGTGAGAGAGTAGCACGTGACATTGCGAGAATTATTCGAGGCCACATGTATAATTTGTGTAATCTGTTGTTCAACAGATGAATGAAAGCTGAACGATATAATAAAACACACAGACTGAACGTGAGCGCGCTTTCATTTTTATTTTTTCATTTCGAATCGTAGCGAGATGCTATACACTAATCGGCCTCCGCTTCGCTTGCGTTCGTCTTCGCGCCGTTCCCGCGTAGTGCCGGCGACAGCCCTGACAACGCTTAGCGTATTTTCGGTGCATTGTCTCTGACAGTAGTTTCAGCGGCGCGACGTGGTGTATAGTGGTGAGGATACATGATCCGTGCCAGCCTCTTCAAACGTACGCGCACTGAGGGATTCATCCCACAGAAACAAGCAATACACTATCGAGAACGCGGAAAAGACAACATGGATGGCACACGTGCACGAGCAGGCTCGGGCACGTCATGAGCACGTGACCTCGCGTGCGCATGACCTGTGATGCGTCTGCGTCATGTTATCTTCCGGCTCCGATACCGAAGAGGGCAGGGAAGGAATTGCTTGCGATGGCTACGCGGGGCGAGTGACAAGGGTTACAATCTTCCCTCCTCGCATCATGGTTTCGTGGCTCGTAAAGAAACAAATTTGAACGATTATCGTGATACAACGCTCTTTATTGGGCACGCAACAGCTTCTAGTGTCTATCAATTTCTTATGTGAGCTGGTGAGGGGCCCTTTAAGCAGTAAATTACAAACAAAACAAAAGCCGCGTGCACATCACATCTTTCTTTTGCTCCACACTCTCCTTTCCCCTGACGGCACTCCACGGTTTCGAATTCATTCTCCGCCTTCCCGCGGCTAAACAGATAGACCTCCTGTTCCCTTCCCACCGCCACACCCGGGTTTTCAGGCCGGTTCTTCAATTCTTTCGGGAGATTGGACAACCGTCTGTAGAAGCCGTTCGGCGCGTCCTCGGCCATGGACGCCACTCTCCTCTCCTCCTTTCCTACACTGTAAGCAAAAACTATCCGAGATTGGGGTTTTTGCGGCTCATGACCTCTGAAAACTCCCTCGCGTTTAAAATTACTACCTCATGTTGGAGTAAAAGGCGGTACATGACATAGTTTTACCACCACCTCTCAGGGACGTAGTAAAAGGATGTCACAATCCAGTTTTACTACGTGGGGAGTTTTCTGTCACGTGACTTTTTAACCACCGATGTGAGAGTTTATTATCACCGTGACTGGAAGCTGCAGCTGCTTCGGCGGCTTTTTCCCCCCCACCGAGTGACGCTCTCAGTTCCAGTGAAGGTATGCGAACCCCACAAATGCCTTTTTTTTTTTTCAAAGATTGGTATGGCATTGTCGCGCTTCGTGGTTGACCAACACCACCTAGCTAGTCTAGGTGGTGTTGGGTTGACCCCCAGTGCACGGTCGCTCGGTCTCCCCCTTTGGTGCCCAGTGCATGCACTTTCACTGGAACTGGGTGCTGCTGAAGCAAAACGAGCGAGGAAAGCATTCTGTGAACGAAAGGGCGTGCTCGAAGAAAAAAAAAAAAACTGCCGGAAAGCCGTCTTGCAGACTTTCGCAAATCGTTGGCGTATGTTGTTTAGTGGTCCTGGAGACTGGCGAGTGTCAGAAGCTCGCGCTGTATGTGTCTCGTTGCGCTGATGGCAAGCTCAACTGGATCTCACGTGTTTCTTCCATCATCGAGCGGCCGTGCGCGTATATGAGCGCGAGCCTCCGAACCTCGACGTCGCGGATACCTCGCTTCCGTGCTGAATCGCGAAGAGCTACGAAGAACACTGCCAGCGGTAACAACATCAAGCTGGTGTGATCGTCCGTAGTTGCTTCCTGGAGAGTGACTGGTTACAACTTCGAAGCGATAGGAAAAACGCTTCGCTACGTTGTCGGCACCGAGCCGGCCAGAGGCCAGTGTGAGTGCGTCGCCGGAGCAGGTGAAACAAGCGTCGCATAGATTTTGTTTCACAGAAAACAATGTCTGCTGGAGTAAAGTACAGCCGGAATTGTCCGCAGCATGCGCCAACCGTTGTCAAACATCTCGATCGAAGGTGGGCACCGATACAAGGCATACGGAACCAGCTTTGACCGCCGTTGAGCACGGAGAAAACCCGGACGGTGAGCCGTCTCGTTCGTTGTGAGTACATCGCTCCGTAAGACGCCGCGAATACCGGAGACGTATTTTTCATTGCTGTCTAAAATAACGACGACGAAAATTGCACAGGAGGTGCATTCTGTGATCGCCAGCTGTCTTTCATCGCATAGCCGTGCTCCTCGAAAAGGCCTAGCGACGCCGTTGGTCTGAGGCCGGTACAGGCGCGGCACCGCTCTTCTTCGCCGGCGTTCCTGAATATGTGCTGCTACTGTGTTTGTGTACGGCCACTCAATGAAAATTATTGAGCTGCCATGGTTTGTGTGTGCTTAGGTATATTTTGTGGAGTTGTGCGCGAGCACTGCTAACGCGTGTGGGCCAACAGGCTGCAGTGCCAGCTAATAATTGGATAATCAAAAAAGGTAAGATTGGGTGGGTTTATGCTAAGAGGTCGGTGTGACTCATGGTGACTTGCAACCCACCTTAAGTTTACGCGTGCGCTATGAAACTTTATTGTTCAACGATGCCAAAAAGTAGCTCTCCCACCGGCACTACATGGCGGGTCAAATGCGGTGCCTATATATACCGGGTGGTCGAAGTACGGTTGAGTAACGCGAGCGGTCCGTTCAGGTGTTGTTTTATTCTGCATTGGTTGTGTGTGTGTGTGTGTGTGTGTGTGTGTGTTTGTGTATATGTTAATCTCTGTATATGTCATCAATTCCGCGTCATTTGATGTTTAATAAATGCGTTGGCTCATGGTCCGATCACAGCCGTCACTTTTTATTTTTTTTGTACCACTAGAAATAACTCTCAGAAATCACCCTAAAAACCTTGTAGCGGCAGTAAAAAATTACTCCAACACTACTCGCTGAAAACCTCGGCGGGGTAAATAATTACTACCGTTTCTACGCTCAAAAACTCGACTAGCGTGAGAGTAAATTTTTAACTCGACTGGTACGTAGTAAAAAAAACCCAGAAAAGGTAGTGCGCTAGAGGACAAGCAGTTTACTCCAGTTTTTGGGTTTTTTCTGGTTTGTTTAGTGTGTATTTACTTCTGTCTCCCCATTCCCCTGCCGACGATGAGACGTGCTGCCATTTAGGGCTGCAGAAATAGCGTCTTTTCCTCTCCTCAACCTCTCCTCCTCCAACCGCTCGCGCCATGTTAGCGCAGTCACATATATATGGTGGCCGCCACGTCCCTTTTTACTGCTGCTATCTGTTGTGTTTCGGAAGTTGGTTCAACTAGAGGACTGGGTTGAACCTCTTTGAGTTAGGAAAGGTCAATTTTGACATGTGGAATGAATGACGGTCTCAAACCGCACTTGAAAACAAAATTTTGGCTTAAATAGTGTTCATATAGGCGTCGATTTCGAAAATAGGCATTTGTAGGCACTTATCGGCATTTAGGCACGAACGCCGAAAATAGGCATTTATAGGCACTATAAAAACATTATAAAAGCCCTTCTTAACCTCTAATTCGTGCTCATATATCAAAATGGCACAATAGGAACGCAAGGAACAAAATAGGCATTTGCCTGAAATCCGGTCTCTAGTCATAACGTGATATTCATGGAAGGAAGCCAATTTCAAGCTCTCGTGTTCCGCATGTGTAGTCTTAATACATACACGCAGAAACAATAATACATAGATGTAGAGCTGCTATGGTCGAAGTTTGCTGTGTGTCGTAGATGGAAAATAATTATCATGAACCAGCTCACGCTCTCCCTGACCTGTTCTTCAGCACCATCGTCTTCTTCCTCTGCTGCTTCGCTCTCAGAACACCTGAGCCGAGCCTGTACGGCGTAGGATGAAATAGCTCTGACGAGCGAGAGATCGAGTATCATCATCAGCCTGTCTCTGCCCACTGCAGAAGAAAAGCCTTTAATATGTGCGGCCAATCAACCCGGTCCTATGCTGGCTGATATATTTCCGTCCGCAGCTGAGCGGAATTTCATAAACGACCTGAGACCGGCAATCAGTGAATTTGTTCCTGTTCTCACACAACTCGGGCGCCCTGTCTACAAGGGAACAAACTTTAGACAGCTTCTGAGGAGCAGAAAATACAACATTGACTCCGTATCTTGATGCTACTTCGTTTTTATGTTGTGCGATACTTTATGAAGGTACGAAATTATCCGTACTCTCTTTTTTTCCTTCTTGTCGCGCCTTCGCTGAGGGTGTTTCATTGTCTGCAGCAACTGCTCACACACGGAAGTAATTGTCAATGCCAGGTATCCCTCTTTTGAGGGTTTCTACCGTATGATAATGCTCATTCTAAAACTATCAAAAGAGGAATCGTCATCACCTGTCGTAGCGCATCGTTAAAAATGCCTTGTTCCCACTCTGTGCAATCAGGTGTTTCCTCCCAAATTACGCGCCTTTTGCGTTTAGGATACCCGGCATTAACGATTACCTCCGCATGTGAGCAGTTGCTGCAAAGCAGTGGCTGTGCGAATTCTGCGATCAGGTGTCGTGTAGCGGCAACATTTTACCGCGGACGCGCGCAATAGCGTCTGTAGCACTGCTTATACACGTGTAAATAAGTAAGTCCTTGCTTTCGTCGATCAGCAACAGCGACAAGCTATGCTGATCAACATAGGCGTGCGCACGAGGGGGGGGGGCAGAGGGGGCGGCCGCCCCCCCTAGTCACCTAAGAGAGGGGGGGCGCAAATTCTGTCCCATACATTGACTTAATAGGGAGGGGGGGCGCTGCGATGTAGCTTCACTCCCCCCTGCCCCCCCCTGAAGGGGAAACCCTGCGCACGCCTATGCTGATCAACCATTCTCTCTCGCGCGGGTGCGATGTCAGCCGTCTGTTTTAAAATGCATATATCGTAATATATTGCTCTGCAAGTCTGGCTATGAGGCAGTGGCGTAGCCAGGGGTGGCACACCGGGCACGTGCCCCTCCCCCCGAAATTTTTTTTTCGCCATGGTATACAGAGCGAAAAATGACCATTTCCATGAGGTGCACCCCCCGAAATCAAGGAGGTGCCCCCCCCCCCCCCCCCGAAAAAAATTTCTGGCTACGCCCCTGCTATGAGGTACATAACAGCGCAAACATGGAAAAAGACAGATTCAAGAAAAAAGTCACAGTTTCGGACGCAAGGGCGAAGCAGTGAATGCGATAGCAAGAAATTGGCATTTCAAGCGAAGAACGGCAAGCAGATCGAAACCTGGAGCGCACTGCTCAAACGCGAAGGACGCACGAAACATACGCTCAGGTATACACAGGACGAGCGCGAACAAGTGTCAGAGTTGTTTCCCTGTGTTGGAACACCTAGCTTCTTTCGGAAACGGGGCCTCTGCAGCGAGCGAAGTGACCTTCGTGCGCTCTGTAAACCAAACACAACCTTCCCGGCGAAAACACACGACGTGAAACTACACTGTAAGCAAAAACTATCCGAGATTGGGGTTTTTGCGGCTCATGACCTATGAAAACTCCCTCGCGTTTAAAATTACTACCTCATGTTGGAGTAAAAGGCGGTATATGACATAGTTTTACCACCACCTCTCAGGGACGTAGTAAAAGGATGTCACAATCCAGTTTTACTACGTGGGGAGTTTTCTGTCACGTGATTTTTAACCACCGTTTGAGAGTTTATTATCACCTGACTGGAAGTTGCAGCTGCTTCGGCGGCTTTTTCCCCCCCACCGAGTGACGCTCTCAGTTCCAGTGAAAGTATGCGAACCCCACAAATGCCTTTTTTTTTTCTTTCCAAAGATTGGTATGGCATTGTCGCGCTTCGTGGTTGACCCCCAGTGCACGGCCGCTCGATCTCCCCCCCTTTGGTGCCCAGTGCATGCACTTTCACTGGAACTGGGTGCTGCTGAAGCAAAACGAGCGAGGAAAGCATTCTGTGAACGAAAGGGCGTGCTCGAAAAAAAAAAAACCTGCTGGAAAGCCGTCTTGCAGATTTTCGAAAATCGTTGGCGTATGTTGTTTAGTGGCTCAGGAGACTGGCGAGTGTCAGAAGCTCGCGCTGTATGTGTCTCGTAGCGCTGATGGCAAGCTCAACTGGATCTCACGTGTTTCTTCTATCATCGAGCGGCCGTGCGTGTACGAGCGCGAGCCTTGTAACCTGGACGTCGCGGATACCTCGCTTCCGTGCTGAATCGCGGAGAGCTACGAACAACACTGCCAGCGGTAACAACATCAAGCTGGTGTGATCGTCCGTAGTTGCTTCCTGGAGAGTGACCGGTTACAACTTCGAAGCGATAGGAAAAAGGCTTCGATACGTCGTCGGCAACGAGCCGGCCAGTCTGAGTGCGTCGCCGGAGCAGGTGAAACAAGCATCGCATAGATTTTGTTTCACAGAAAGCAATGTCTGCTGTAGTAAAGTACAGTCGGAATTGTCCGCTGCATGCGCCAACCGTTGTCAAACATCTCGATCGAAGGTGGGCACCGATACAAGGCATACGGAACCAGCTATGGCCGCCGGTGAGCACGGAGAAAACCCGGACGGTGAGCCGTCTCGTTCGTTGTTAGTACATCGCTCCGTAAGACGCCGCGAATAGCGGAGACGTATTTTTCATTGCTGTCTAAAATAACGACGACGAAAATTGCACAGGAGGTGCATTCTGTGATCGCCAGCTGTCTTTCATCGCATAGCCGTGCTCCTCGAAAAGGCCTAGCAACGCCGTTTGTCTGAAGCCGGTACAGGCGCGGCACCGCTCTTCTTCGCCGGCGTTCCTGAATATGTGCTGCTACTGTGTTTGTGTACTGCCACTCAATGAAAATTATTGAGCTGCCATGGTTTGTGTGTGCTTAGGTATATTTTGTGGAGTTGTGCGTGAGCACTGCTAACGCGTGTGGGCCAACAGGCTGCAGTGCCAGCTAATAATTGGATAATCAAAAAGGTAAGATCGGGAGGGTTTATGCTGAGAGATCGGTGTGACTCATGGTGACTTGCAATCCACCTTAAGTTTACGCGTGCGCTATGAAACTTTATTGTTCAACGATGCCAAAAAGTAGCTCTCCCACCGGCACTACATGGCGGGTCAAAATGCGGTGCCTATATATACCGGGTGGCCGAAGTACGGTTGAGTAACGCGAGCGGTCCGTTCAGGTGATGTTTTATTCTTCATTGGTTGTGTGTGTGTGTGTGTGTGTTTGTGTATATGTTAATCTCTGTATATGTCATCGATTCCGCGTCATTTGATGTTTACTAAATGCGTTGGCTCATGGTCCGATCACAGCGGTCACTTTTTATTTGTTTTGTACCACTAGAAATAACTCTCACAAATCACCCTGAAAACCTTGTAACGGCAGTAAAAAATTACTCCAACTATACTCGCTGAAAACCTCGGCGGGGTAAATAATTACTACCGTTTCTACGCTCAAAAACTCGACTAGCGTGAGAGTAAATTTTTACCTCGACTGGTACGTAGTAAAAAAAACCCAGAAAAGGTAGTGCGCTAGAGGACAAGCAGTTTACTCCCGTTTTTGGTTTTTTTCTGGTTATTTTTGTTTAGTGTGTACCCCCATCCCCCCCCACCACAAGATAAGCGCGCGCGCGCGCACCCGGGCAAAAGCGACTACGCCCTGCAGGCCAAAGTACAAGTCGGGGTTAAGAAAGGGAAAATAGACAACCGCCCGTTTGTAGCATGAAGCCACAAGGAAATCCATACGGATTTCTCAGAAAGAAAAGCCTCTTAGTTGCCGAAAAATTCGTCCTGGTCCGGGGTTCGAACCCGGGACCAACGCCTTTCCGGGGCGGTCGCTCTAACCAGGAAGCTAGCAATTGACAGCGCGAAGGCGAATTCATCGACAACTCGAAGCGCATGGACACAAGTATTGCAAATGAGTTCTGCGGAAACCCGCAAGGTGGCGGAAGGGAATTAAGAAAGGGAAAATAGACAACCACCCGTTTGTAGCATGAAGCCACAAGGAAATCCATACGGATTTCTCAGAAAGAAAAGCCTCTTAGTTGCCGAAAAATTCGTCCTGGTCCGGAGTTCGAACCCGGGACCAACGCCTTTACGGGGCGGTCGCTCTACCAATTGAGCTAACCAGGAAGCTAGCAATTGACAGCGCGAGGGCGAATTCATCGACAACTCGAAGCACATGGACACAGGTATTGCAAATGAGTTCTGCGGAAACCCGCAAGGTGGCGGAAGGGTTTCCGCCACCTTGCGGGTTTTCGGCAACTAAGAGGCTTTTCTTTCTGAGAAATCCGTATGGATTTCCTTGTGGCTTCATGCTACAAACGGGTGGTTGTGCATTTTCCCTTTCTTAATTCCCTTCTGCCACCTTGCGGGTTTCCGCAGAACTCCTTTGCAATACAAGTCGGGGTCTTGGGGAGCCAACGCGTCGCAACGAGTGGGGCGCCGAGCGCGCACTTTGCGCCATCTCTTTGGTTTGCTGGTAAGGCAGAGAACACGCTGTTATTCCTCCCGAGATCTGCGTACCGCGAGCGGTGAATGGTGTTTATAAATAGCTCGCCGTTAGTATGCTGTAGCATGTGCGCTCCTGTCGCGTAGCGGTTATCGTCGCGCGCTGCGGCGCGAGAGGTCGCCCGTTCGATTCCGCGCGTCGGAAAACATTTTAAATGCGAATGCATTTCTTAGCCGCGCTATGTCAGGCGGCGTTGTCCGGCGTTGTCCGCGGAGGAGGAGGATAGGTGCAGTGCTTCGCCGCTCCTTCTCTCGCCGTTCGCTCTCTCTCCTCCCTGCGCCCCACTCTCCCGTCCGCTCGCGCCTCACTCTCGACCGTTCGCTGGCTGGGCGCCTCTCAAGGCGATGGCAGAACTGGAGAGGAGGAGCGCGCTCTGGTGCGTGAGGGCGCTCGCATCGTGGCAGCTCGGCGGAGCTGCCGCGATAAAAAAAAAAAAAAAAAAAAAAAAAAAAAAAAAAAAAAAAAAAAAAAAAACAGGCGCTGCGCCATGCTCCCGACCGGGCTGCAGAAATTAGGCGCCTTTTCCTTCTTCGAACCACAACCAGCATACATAAATGGAGTGAAGCGCGCGCGAAATGCATTCGCATTTCCTCACGATTCCCTTCGGGGAGGTGGGGGGCATTTTTTTTCTGGATTATTTTTCTTCATTCCTTTGATATATATATATATATATATATATATATATATATATATATATACATACATACATACATACATACATACATATACGGAGCATGACGCGAGAGTGTCCTTGTTTGCGCTATTATGTACCCCACTGATGTAAACCAACTCACCCAACAACAAGTCTTACTCAAGTCTAGCTATGTTGCAGTCGAGGAATTAACTGCGCGGAGAAATAAGAACTCAGGTTCTAGAGCGCTTTTGCGCGTGCTGGTCACTTCCGAAGGTGCCGATTTGTTGACGAAGCAAGTTCGAGTCAGTATGTTCTTTTCTTCGTTCATATAACTGAGAAATTCGATTAAGATTAGTCCTACCTAGTTCCCGGCATTCTCAGGGCGTCCTCGTTGCATGAACAGAAGCATTGGGAAGTCATCGCAGAATGAAGATGAACAATCAGCAACTTGCACCGTAAAGGCTGTGATATGCGACTGCTCTCGTTTTCGTGCCCAACAGGACATGGCGGTTCGAGCTTACGGGATTATCGACAGATGGCGCTGTGTATTTTGAAAAATTAAAGGTGAAAGTGAACGCTGGATTACAGAGATTCGTGAAAAGAAGAAGGCCGCGCCTAGGATATTTTGTAGCCACCTAAAAGCGCTAGTTAGGAAGTCTGTCACAATGCAACAACATATGATAGATGAAGGAGGAATCAATTGGAAGGGTATGAAGCGCTAGGTTACATCCGAAAGATAACAGCCGATTCGCTTAAAAAGGTCGCCCAGGGGATTCCCCCGGTGAGTAAAAGTACGCAGAGGAGTGCAACTGACGAAGATGTAGTACTAGAGAATTTCAATTGGAAGAAGGCCGAAGGAAAAATTCCCCAAGCGCACTACTGCGGGCTTAGATGGGGTTCCCGTCAGCCTCATTAACGAACTAGGACATAACACTAAAGAAGCACTGCTGAAAGCCGTAGAAAAGTGATTACAGGAGAGGGAAATACCAGACAGTTGGCGAAAAAGTAGAATGAACTTAATCTATAAAGGCAGGGGAGAAAAGGATAACATTCGCTCGTATAGACCACTAACCATTACATCGGTGCTATACAGGTTGTCGATGCAGGCAGTAAAATTAAAAATAGAAGCGTGGGTAGAACAAAATGATGTTTTGGGAGAACTTCAGAATCGATTTCGAATCGACAGGCGGTTAGACGATAATCTGTTTGTTCTTACCCAGTGTATAGAAATATCTAAAATAGAAAACAGGCCCTTATACGTAGGTTATCTAGGCATCACTGGGGCGTATGACAACGTTAATCAGGAAATTTTGTGGGATATATTGAAGGAAGTGGGCATAGGTGACGACTGTATACAGCTTTTGAGGGAAATATACCGAGAAAATACAGTTTGTGTAGAATGGGAAGGAATAAGCAGCAAGGACAGCGTTGACATTAGCAAGGGGCTGAGACAGGGATGTCCTTTGTGCCCCGCTGTTATTCATACTGTACATGGTGAGGATGGAAAAAGCGCTAGAAGGTAGCAACATTGGATTTAATTTGTCACAGAAACCGGTCGGCACGATGGTTGAGCAGAAGCTTCCAGGTCTATTTTATGCTGATGATATTGTCTTATTTGTGGACAGTCAACATGATATACAGCGACTGGCAGACGTATGCGGAAGGGAATGCGAGGCTCTAGGACTAGGATTTAGTGCAACAAAATGTGGATTGATGGCATTCAATGATCACGAAGACCATGCGGTCTTAATACAGGGCCAAGAAATACCGAGAGTAAGCGAGTACAAGTACCTCGGAGTATGGGTAAATGAGGGGGGATAGATATATGGAGGTACAAGAGAAAGCATCGGTAGCAAAGGGAAAGAGGAATGCTGCAATCATGAAGCACAGAGCTTTATGGGGATACAATAGGTACGAGGTGCTTCGAGGGCTATGGAAGGGTGCGATGGTTCCGGGGCTTACATTTGGGAACTCAGTGGTGTGCATGAAGTCAGAGGTGCAATCAGGAATGGATGTAAATCAAAGGACTGTGGGACGCCTCGCGTTGGGCGCTCACGGGAAGACGACTAATGAGGCTGTAAAGGGTGATACGGGATGGACAGGCTTTGAAGTGAGGGAAGCTCAGAGCAAAATGAGATTTGAAGAGAGGCTGAGGAAAATGAAGGAGAGTAGATGGGCAGGGAAGGTTTTCAGGTATTTGTATAGAAAAAGCGTTGACACGCAGTGGAGAAAAAGAACTAGGAGGCTCACCAGTAAATATACGGCTAGCAGTGTGGGCGATATGGCAACAAGGAGCATTAAGCGAAAAGTCAGAGAGGCGGAGAGGACTTATTGGATGACAGCGATGGAAAAGAAGCCGGCTCTCAGTGACTACCGAAAGGGAAAAAACGAAATAAGGAGGGAAAGGTTTTATGATAATTCAAGGGGAAGCGCTTTACTGTTTGAAGCAAGGTCGGGCTGCCTTAGAACGCGTAGTTATAAAACGAGATTCACTAACGAAGAAGAACAATGTACATGCTGTGGGGGGAACTAAGGAAACGATGGAACATGTACTGATTGAATGTGGCGATATCCACCCAGGTATACGTGTGAGCACGAGTCTACATGAAGCCTTGGGTTTTAGGGACAACAATGGAAAGCTGAACACGTCCGCGATAGAAATAAGAGACGGTTAGAGTATTGGTGGCAGAAAAGTAGAGATAATGTACAAAAATAAATTATGTTTGTGTTTTTTGGTATAATAACATAGATTTAATCAATGTAGATAAAGCATTAAGCCAACATGAAACAAGGAAGTTTTTTTTTCCCAACTTTTTTTTTTTCTAGCCTGGTGGCAGACATGTCACCGCCCCGTTACAAAGGGGACGCTCATAGCATCCATCCATCCATCCATGAATATCTGGGCGCTCACGGGAAGACAACGAATGAGGCTGTAAAGGGCGATATGGGGGGGGGGGGGGGACAAATTTTTAGGCGAGGGAAGCTCAGAGCAAAATGAGATTCGAAGAGAGGCTGAGGAAAATGAAGGAGAGTAGATAGGCAGAGAAGGTTTTCAGGTATTTGTATAGAAAAAGCGTTGACACGCAGTGGCGAAAAAGAACCAGGAGGCTCACTAGTAAATGGACAGCTGGCAGTGTAAGCGGAATGGCAAAAAATCACAGCAAATCCACGGAGTGAATGATGGTGAGTGGGCGAAGCTCTGGAGGTTCATCGGTAAACCGTGAATCTTCCGTGAATTTTCGTCCAGTACATCATCAAAGACGTGACAAACACTGTGTGTATATATGCACGAAATTTTATTTATTCGTAAATGGTAGCTAGACGTGGCTTCCGGTCCCCCCTTCATTATAACGGCTTTATGGTCGGTGAAGTAGAGGGACAGGGGTTCGTATATGGCTCCGTAGAGGATAGGGGAGAGAGGGGGGTGAGCGTAGATGAGAGAGAGGAGGAGAGGACGCACATCCGCTGTAGAGATGTGGAACGCGGACGCCGCTCTGTAGAGTAGAGGATTCCTAGAGGAGAGAAAGGGGTGAGCGTAGGAGAGGAGAGGGGACGCGCGCGCCGCTCTGTACAGTAGAGGATTTCTAGAGGAGAGAAAGGGGGGTGAGCGTTGGAGAGGAGAGAGAGGGTAAGGGGACACGCAGGCTCTGGAGGGGTGTAGGACGCGGGCGCCGCTCCGTACTGTAGAGGATTGCTAGAGGAGAGAAAGGGGGTGAGCGTTGGAGAGGATAGAGAGGTGGAGGGGAAGCGCATGCTCTGGAGGGGTGTAGGACGCGGGAAGGAGGGATGGACTAAGCCCCCGCAAGCACATCCAAGCAAGATCAAGGAATGGAGCCAACCTGGGCGACAGACACCACCTGCCTAGCCATTGCTAAGCTGCCTCTCTATGCTCTCAGCCATGACTCTAGTGACTGTAGTGGTGGTGGACGGCCTTATTGTACTACAGTGTTCTGCTTGACATAGATGGCCACACCGCCTGCGGGACGCTCTGCTTCCTCGGTGCACACGATGGGAACTAGAGGTGGTCTGGAACGCGCTTATTCTTCATGGTCATCAGCGTCATCGTCATCATTATCACGAGATACTGCCGGTTACGCCTGACGCAGGACAAGGTTAGACTAAGAGGAGCTTCGCCCCTAAAAAGAGCGTTAAACGAAAAGTCAGAGAGGCGGAGAGGATTAACTGGATGGCAGAGATGAAGAAAAGCCAGCTCTGAGTCACTACCAAAAGGGCAAAAATGAAATAAGCAGGGAGGCATTTTATGATAACTCAAGGGGAAGCACATTACTGTTTGAAGCGAGATCGGGTTGCCTTAGAACGCGTTGTTATAAAACGAGATTTAGTAAGGAAGTAGAACAATGCATATGCTGTGGGCAAGATAAGGAAACGACGGAGCATGTTCTGGTTGAATGTGGAGATATACACCCAAGTGTACGCTTAGGCACGAGCCTACATGAAGCCTGGGGTTTTAGAGACAACGGAAAGCTGCACACGCGCGCGATAGAAATAAGTAAGAGGCGGTTAGAGTATTGGTGGCAGAAAAGTAGAGAGAAGGGACACAAAAAAAAAATATAGTGGGAAAAATAAGGACATCCTGCCGTAAAGGGCAGAAAATGGGGCTATGAATTTGCGTTTTTCTTTTCCAATAGTAAGATAGATTTAATCGAAATAGACAATCAAGGCATTAGGCCAACTTAATAAACAAGAGAGAAAGACGAAAAAGCTTTTTTTTTTCATTTTATTGAGCTGTTGGCACACCTGTCACCATCCCGTTATAAAGGGGACGCTCATAGTATCCATCCATCCATCCATCCATCCATCCATCCATCCATCCATCCATCCATCCATCCATCCATCCATCCATCCATCCATCCATCCATCCATCCCCTATTGCTATCGCAATAAAAAAAATCGCTTAATCAAGCGGCACCGCTGGGGTCACCGCATAGGCGCGCGCTAAAACCGCCAAGAAGAGAATAGCGTTCTGGCAATTCATATATTAAGTATAGGAATTAATGTGGTTCTAGCTGATAATTTGGGAGCACGTAAATAGAATGGACGATAATAAGTTTGTTTAAAAGTACAGCTGGCACACGGCAACGGCTTCTAGTGCCGTTGGGAGAGGGAGGTGCTGATGCCACACTCCTGTCAAGCATGATCGCTACACCGCCAGAGTGTGTGACAACATCTTCGCGATCTCTGTGGAAGATAGCATACTGAGAGAGGAAAGTAGTGTTTGTTGAATTTAGGGGCGTTTAAGGCACATACCGCACCTTTGGACACAATATACATTAAAGTTCTTGTACATAATCCAGGTTCTGTCGAAGTCCCCTAATGTACCATTGTAATATTGCGTCCTTGTTAAAAGTGAGTTTGTGCTTCGTGTCGCAAGAGCGAAGATTGGATTATTAGACATCGTTTTTCTTGGGGGGGCCCCGTAACGGGGGGTTATTTCTCTTCTGAGTGGTTGACGGATCCTCACAGCTGCTTGGGTGTACTGCCTGTGCCATTGGACTTCGAGGCGTCGGACAGAAAGCTTGCTCTGCCTCCGATGGAGGCAGTGCGAGGCCACGTCAGTGCAGAAAGTTTTCGGAGGAGGATCAATACATCAAATAAAAGGAAATAATGCAGCCACTTGGCGGACACTGATGAAGCAGCGAAGCTGGTGGCGTGCAGTTGGGTTGAATGAAGTGGGAGGAGTGGAGGGGGCAGTAGCGGGCGCAGTGGGAATGGTGGTAGGAGTGGCGCATATCCGTAGTGGGATTTATCCACTTTCTGTGGGTAAACGTCGCTACGATCTACGACAAACACCGGACATGGAAGGCTCGATTAAGAACAGCTTCGCTGTAGAAAGAACAAAATGGCTTAGGCCTACGAGTCTTGGGACCCTGTGGGTTTCTTGATATTGTTGCGGGGAAAGTGTATTTGTACTGTCTACACACGGGATAAGTTCAGCGTCTGACAAGATGGCGCCCAGCGCTCGCAGAGTCTGTCGACGTCGTCTTGTTTTCAGTCCTCTGCTTCGTCCTCTTCAGCCCGTTACATGATTTCCCGTCGGCTGGAGCACCGACCCGGTGCTAATCAGGAGGCACTCGAGTAATATGATTTGAGCCGCGTGACATGTCCTACGTCAGTACGAGGGTTAACGACGGTGGGATCACTAGGGCTTATTTCGTAGGTGATGTCGGTGACTGAGCGTAAGATGCGGTAACGGCCGGCATAGCGTGGAAGTAATTTCTCCGAAAGTCCAAGGCGGTGCGAGGGCGACCAAAGCAGAACCAGACTACCGGGTTTGTAGTGCACGTCACGATGTCGGGCGTCATACATTCGCCTCTGGTTGTCCTGTGAGTGCGTTAGTCAGCGTCGAGCAACTCGGCGCGCCTCTTGGGCTTTAGTTATTGCTTCCCGAGCGTACTCCTACGTATAACTTCGTCTGGATGGCAAGAGTGTGTCGAAAGGTAGCGTAGGGTCGTGGCCGAACAACAGAAGAAATGGAGAGAACCCAGCGGTATCGAGTCGAGAAGAATTATGGGCAAATGTGACAAACGGTACGTAGTGTCCCAGTTGCGATGGTCGGCGGAGACATACATGGATAACATGTCAGTAAGAGTTCGATATAGGAGCTCAGTTAGACCGTTGGTTTGCGGATGATAAGCAGTTGAAAGCTTGTGTTTAGTCGCGCAGGATCGTAGAAGGTCGTCAAGCACTTTGGAAAGGAAGTAACGGCCTCGGTCGGTGAGGAGCTGCCGAGGAGCGCCGTGGTGCAGGGTGACGTTTTACGGGAGAAAGTCGGCGACATCAGTTGCATAGCTAGTGCGAAGAGCCCGTGGGATTGCGTATCGGGTTGCATAATCGTTTGCTACAGCAATCCACCTATTTCCTGCAGCCGAGGTAGGAAAAGGGCGGAGGAGATGAACACCTACACGGTAAAATGGCTCTGCTGGTATGTCGAGCGGCTGAAGGCGTCCGGCAGGATGGGTAGTAGGTTTTTTAGGAGCTTGCTCCTTTTGCTGGGGGTTGACTCTCGTCGTTGCGCCGGTGTGTACGCTAGTGCTCATTGCTCCCGCTAGAGGCACAGCTGTGCTCTCCGTTTCAAGAGCGCTCACTAGATGGCGCACTGCCGCTATCGGTCGCGAAACTTGGAACGAAAAGTGGTCGAGAACATATCGCCACAGACATCAACACCCGCCGTACGATTGAAGCGCGACTAGGTGAGTAGGGGACAAATAACGAAAACGAAAAACTCGAGGGAATTTTTTTTTCGAATGCTCCTAATTTTATGTACGCCACAGTAGACTAGAAATTTACTTTACGGCTTATTTGACAGTTTGCAAAATAGTTGATTGCCTAACTTTTTTTTTCGAGTGCCATAAATGGGGGCGTATGCAGGCAGTCTACAACGTGGGATGTCGGCTGATGTGGGCGTGTGTTTAGTTCGGCGCATTATCGGTTCAACGAGGCATCGCTCACTTTTGCGCGGTGGTTTCGTGCGTGTATTCCGTAGGTTATTTATTTGCTTATGTGTTATTTACTGGCGCGATACTTCAGAGAAGCTGAACTAGCTCACGGAATGCGTAGTTAAGTGCTCCAGTGACTGCAGACTGCTTTCGGTGACACGCGGCCCGTGTGCGCTCGCCTTTCGTGATGAAACGCTGTACTCTAAGCCCGTCCAAGTGATACTCCCAGGCTTCTGTTTCGCTCCAGTAGTTTTCCTCGGTTCAGGGGTGCAACAGCCGAAATAGAATTTGGAGCAATTTTTGGAGCAGCAAAATGTTACTTTTGGAGCACTAAAATCCAAATTTGGAGCAGGTTACGAGGGAAAAAAAACATCCATTTTTTATCACGAAAGACCAAATTTGGAGCAGTATAAAAACGGCTTACATTTTTAAAAAAAAGATGTACAAACCATTCAACATCACCTAAATCGTGTAGAGTGAACATGAGCACTGCTATTTCAATAAAAGTAGTATTTAGAACCAGCCCACTGAACAAACAATGATAAAGTCCACATTATCATTTGCCGCACCTGTCAAGTCCTTTGAACAGACTCTGCGAATTCAAATGTGGATCTTCCAAGCTGGCGACTTTGAAATTCGGGGGGATTCGTAAAACTGAGGAGTAGGAGTGGCGAAAAAAAAACAAAACTGGCGCACAGTTTTGTTAGTTTTTTTTTAGGGCTGCAGAAATGTCATATACGCGCTCCAAATGATTGCCAGTAACTTTTTTAGGCGTCAGCGACCATACTAGTACTCACAATTATGCGGCGTATACACGCATAAGTAACTGAACAAAATGTGCTGTGTCCCGTGACTAGTTCTTTTTTTCAGTGCACCGTGCAAATTGTCCAAGATTTGTCCGATGATCAACAAAGTCAGACTGGACGCCTGCACCAAGAAACACGCGGTACAGTACACGCAATGCAAAAAGGATGTCGTCTATGAAGTGCCCCCTAACTTGCAACAAAGTATACATAGGTCAGACAGGGCGGTGCTACAATGAGAGGGCGCGGGAGCACCACTGGACTGTAAACAACAACGCGGGCGGCCATATGGCAGAACACTGTAAGCGCTGCAACTGCCGTCCAATTCTTAATCGGACAAGATTCTTGGGACGATCCGGCGATAGATTAGAGAGGGAGATCCTCGAGGCGTTTTACATTGCGCGCGCAGGGGACAATTGCATTAGTTGCGCGTCAGTAGCACTCCAAGAAAAAGAAATCACCTTCATGTCGCGATAGAGCTTGAGCACGTTTTTGATGATGACGTTTGATTGTTACATGTATAAGTATTAGTGTTTCCTGAAATAAACTTCAGTTGTTAGTTTGCGCCAGTCTGTTGTAAGTGTTCCTTTTCGTCCTCGTTTTGTTTGCGCAAGGTTATTTCTTCCCGTGACTAGTGCTTACAGCCCCTTCCAAATATTAATACGCTTTTCCGCAGGACACCGATGTACTGCGGCGAAGGTGGCTTAAGCAGCGTTCTGCACGGCTTAGAACAAGGCCAGGAAATTTTCGAACACCGCTAGAGCCGCCACCCCCCCCCCCCCCCATCTTTCTTTTTAACGATGGGGTTAGGTTTAGGGCACAACTCCTCGGCTCGCTTGCAAGGCGCGTTAGACCAGATAAAGTAACAACGGCGCGTGCCCGTTGGCCTGGCGGCAGCACTGGATATTGATTGCCGGGACAACGCAACTTCAAGGCAGAAAAATGTTTTATGTGCCGTTGCCATGGCAATCAACGTGGTCGCCGGCAACGCCGGTGTCCCCAGCACGTAGAGCTTGTTCGCGCGCGGAAAACGCGGCATACGCTTCCAGCTTTAGTTGCTAACATGCCATAGCCTCGTTTGCTGACTAGGAAATTCATATTTCCCGCGAAGCGTTAGTGGCTACGGCAACGCACTTTTTTCTTGAAGTTGCGTCGTCCCGCCGATAGGTGTCCGCTGCGGTCAGCGGACCGATGGGTGCGCGGTGTTATTACTTTATCTGGTCGACCGCGTCTCGCGAGTGTCCTGACCTAATGAGTATATATCTTACACCGTGGTTTAGGTTTAGGGTCTGCGCGCGTGGATTATTGATTGATGACGCAAACTGCAAGTGGCCATCGTGGCCTCCATATCTCGCTGAAATTAGCGCAACTGAGAAAATTTTGAGGCTGGTCGGGCATTTTGGCGCAATTTCCGCCAATTTCATGGTTTTGGCGCAGCTCGGCGCAAAATCGGGGAATTGTATCAATTTGGCGCAATTGGCGCAGCTGTTGCACCCCTGTCGGTTGGGCAACGTGAGTTTTCTAAGTATTGTGCTCTTGAGCCACTGTATCATAATTTTTTTTTCATCTGCAAAGTATTTTGGCGTATATGGCAAGTACACTATTTGGCTGATAAAACAACCTTGCTTCCTCGTCTTTCTTGTTGGTCTTCTTTTTCTCTCGCGCACGCAATTGGCGAGCCATAAAGGCGCAATAAAATCGCGAATTTATCAAAAGACATGAATAAGGTCAGCAATTAAGAAATATCTCAATTTCGCGCCATGTAGGGCAAATTCACGACGTCGCTACCGCTTCCGGTCGTGACGTCATATTTTATTAATTATTCTTTTTTTTGCTGTTAGTTGTCCCCTCCATACGTAAATGGCGGCGGTAGCAACGAGCCGCCAACTGCTGGATACATGGGCTTCTATGGAAGTTACGCTGCCAGTTTACGTATACCTTGGGACATGTGCCTCGTTACCGCTACCCACTATGAACACCGCAGAAGCTAAGGCGGCGGTGCGGAGGGCTCGCAATGCGGCTGCAGCGCGGGCTCGTCGTCAAGACCCTGCGGTGAGAGCTCGTGAGGCCGATGCGAAGCAGGCTCGTCGACAAGCGGACCCTGCGGTGAGAGCTCGCGAGGCCGCAGAGAGACGTCAGCGCCGGCAGCAAGCACAAGCCAGCACCAGCACCGAGGCGGCGACAGCGGCCTCGGTGCTGTCGCCGCTCGGTGTACATACAATCACACCACAACAGCTCTCGTGTCACGTCTTTACATGATGATGATTGAGCAGATGTACAGAGGATTCACGGTTTACCGGATTTAACCTCTGGAGCAAGCTCCTTCATCATCATTCACTTCGTGGATATGCGGGGATTTTTTCCGTCGTTGGCAAGGATCGCAGGCAGCAATATAACGGCAGACGTCGCGGTGCAAACCAGGCCAGAAGAAGCGCTGGCGAACTCTGTCATAAGTCCGTGACACGCCGAGATGACCGGCAGTCGCCATATTGTGGAGCTGGACGAGAACGGTCTGACGCAGGTGAGGAGTAACGACGAGTAGTCTGTCGGGGCCACGGAGCAAGAATTTTTGAGGAGGAGAAACTGCGCTCGCTCGGGCGTCCTAAAAAAGTCACGAAATCGGGCACAGCACTGACGCGCCCTCTGTCGTGAGAGTCCGCTAGCGGAGAAGGAAAAAAACACCGCCCAAGCACTCCGTACAAATGGTTAACCAGCGAAGCTGAAATGTGCAGCCCCGGTGTTTAGCAGTGGGTTCAACCCGACGCTGCACTGAAGCCTTCCACAATTATCGTTGCCAGGTTGTGGTCGACCCACAGGCGGTCACAGACGTCGCAGCCGAAGCCAAAGTGCTGCCGGAGAAACTCTCGCCCAAAGCGGGCGTTCGCCCCGGCGCACGCGCTCCCGCAATCACGTCGACGCTGTTCTGCACGCAACGCCGTTTCTTTGGCGCGCCAGAGGGCGCGCCGTGGCTGCAAGCGTTTGACCTTGCGAGCGTCGTACCCAAGCTCGCGCGCCAATGGCGCGCGAGCTTTGGTACGACGCTCAGAACGACGTAACTGATAGCACAGCCATGAAGACCGCTCGTGACACAGATGCCGAACGGTTTTTCGTTTCTCCTAGCCATATACAGCTTTCGCTGTAAAACGCCCGCGCCGCTCTCACCGCGCTCTCCGACGAAGCTCGTCGAGTCAAAGCCATCAAGGCCATTCGGCGCCGATTCGCCGTTCGCGCTTCACGTTCGAACATGTGTGTTTTTGTGCGTCCTCGCCGGCTCCAAATTTTAACGCGACAGCGTTGAAGAGCTCGTTTCGCAGAACTGCCGGCGTCGACGTCGTTGGTTGTGAGCGAAAAAACAGCGTTGTCCGTGACCACAAACTCGAGGAAGATGCAAATAAAAGAACTACGGGCACAGAGCACCGTATTATACCTTTCAACCTCGCGGACGCCGGTGCTTGTTTCTTCATGTTATTGGAGTAAAATCACCGTTAGTGGAGGTTACAGGACACGCAATCTCAACTTCTTCACGCTTGCAAGTAGCGGGCATGTTTGTACCTTGAGCCACCGAAGTATCCGTCCTCGCATGCTTTCCGCACATCACGTCAGGTCCAGTTCGTTTTCTTTCTTCCTTTTATTCGAACAGCAGACAAGTAGCTGGGACGGCGCAGAAAGATTGAAGCCACGGCGTCTGGTAACAACACTGGCCGTTTCGGTTTGTCCAGGAGAACTTCGCCACAAAACTCGCCACAATAGCTCCGCCTGCCTATGTCGCTGATCGAGAAGTGCTTCCGAGAAGTGTACGAGGCGCGAGCTATCGGTCTTTCCTTGCACAACACATTTCCGCCGAATCCTGGAGAAACACTGGTCGGAATCTGGAAAGCACTCTCTTTTGTCGCGGCGTCAAAAGCGCGCGCGCAAACACCGAGGAGTCGGCGCCGCCGGCGCAACGCGCGGAAGCCACTGCACGCGCTCGAGACACACAGAAAGCCTGCAAATCGCGAAGGGATGCGATGCGCGGCGGCTTCTTGGAAACTTTCGCTCCCAAGGCCACGCACAACATGCGAGCGAGGAGCGAGCGCCGCGTGCCTGCGGCAGACGTCGTCTGCTCAAGGGCCTCGTTTCAAGCGCTGTACGGCCTATAATTTTGGTAGTATCAATTAGGAACTGCAGCTAAAATATCTCTCACATCTACCGATTGATGTTGCAGCGAGAAATCTGAAAAGAATTACAGTGTACGAGGCGCCATCGCGATTTTTATGCGTCGCGTCCATACAAGCGCATGTAAAAGATGGCAACACGCCGAAAGCGTCATCTGTCGAGCTTCGGCGTAACCGCATTCCTCCGTGACGCTGTCGCGTCGCGCGCTGCCGCGGCCTGGAAGTTTCTCCTCCTCAAATACTTCTTTCTCCGTGGTCGGGGCCGTCAGGATGGATGTTGGAACGGTACAATACACCATCATGGAGCTCCAATATTCGAAGGGAAGGGTCGGGCGTCGACGTCAGCCTTTGGACGATATTGTGGAGGAAGGTGTCCCGCCGTTGCTGGAGTCCGATGTCGTAAAGAGCGGACAGAGAGAGAACGCTGGTAGACAGGGTGGCCGTATGACAGAGTTCGCCAGTGCTTCTTATGACCTACTTTGCACCGCGACGTCTGCCGTTATAGTGCTGCCTGTGATTCTTGCCAACGACGGAAAAAATCCCCGCATATCGACGAAGTGAATGATGAAGGAGCTTGCTCCAGAGGTTAAATCTGGTAAACCGTGAATCCTCTGGTGGGTCGACAGGATATCAGGACAAGCAGTCGGCATCTTGATGCAAGCGGCTGGTTTGTACACGACTGAGTAGTCGAATTCTTGAAGGCTTGGCGCCCAACGACCAAGGCGGCCTGAAGGGTCTTTCAGGGACGAAAGCCAGCACAAAGCATGATGATCAGTGATCACTGTCAATGGCCGGCCGTACAAATAGTGGCGAAATTTTTTGTTTGCCCAAACGAGCGCCAGACATTCGCGTTCAGTAATGGAGTAATTCCGCTCAGCATGAGAAAGAAGGCGGCTGGCATACGCAACAACGCGTTCCCGACCCTGTTGTATCTGGGCGAGGACTGCACCGATGCCATGGCGATGCATCGGTACGGACTTCTGTTGGAGCTGGGACGTCAAAGTGAGCGAGAATAGGAGGAGAAATAAGCAGTTGGACCAGATTGGAGAACGCATTCGCTTGCTGAGGGCCCCACACGAAGGCAGCGTCTTTCCTGAGGAGCTGAGTGAGAGGGCGTGTGACGTCGGCAACGTTTCTAACAAAGCGACGGAAATAAGAGGAAAGACCAAAGAGACTGCAAACGTCGTTGGAACAAGTTGGCACAGGAAAATCTTTCAATGCCCGTATTTTATCTTGATCAGAGCGAACACAGAAAGAATCAACGAGACGTCCAAGCACAGAAACTTCAAGATGACCCAAGTGTCACCTTGACCGAATTTAGCTGCAGGCCCACCTTACGGAAGACAGATAAGATCTTCGATAGCCTAACAAGGTGCGTCGCAAAGGATGAAGAAAGAACGATTACGTCATCCAAGTGGCAGAGTCATATGGACTACTTGAAGCCATGCAAAAGGGCATCCATCATACCTTCAAACGTAGCGGGTGCCTTGCACAAACCGAATGGCATCACCGTAAACTCTGGCGCTCCTTTGGCCACACGTGGCCCTTGCGCCACAAAACTCCACTAATCATCATCATCATCATCATCACCGTAAACTGGTAAAGGCCGTCGGGAGTGATGAAAGGCGTCTTTTCTCGGTCAATTTCGTCAACGGCAATTAGCCAGTACCCGAAGCGGAGGTCGATGGAAGAAAAAAACATGGCTGATCCCTCTGTCATAGCAATCGGTATAACGCGAAAGTGAAACGTGTCTTCACAGAGGTAGGTGAGCGTTTATTCTGTATTCTTTCCCCACAAGGCCGAAGGAATCAATGCTAGAGCAACAAATTGTAATGTCACGCGAAGAACGGCAAGCAGCTCGAAACTTGCTGCGCGCACCTCAAGCAGAAAGGACGCACGAAATGAGCATACGCAGGACGAGCGCTGAAAAACTGTCACAGCTCGACACCTAAAGCGCGCTGCTCTAACACAAAGACGCACGAAATGATCGCACAAGTAGACACAGGACAAGCGCGAACAACTGTCACAATTGTAACTTCATGTGTGAGCAGCGCGCTCCTTTCGTAAATGCGGCCGCTGCGGCGAGCGAAGTAACCTTCGTGCACTCTCTAACCCGGTGGACGCACAAGACGCACAAATCGAGATAAGCGCGCGCGCACGAGTGACCACGCACCGCGGAGGGGCGCGCTCATCGCAGCGAGAGGCGCAAGGACCTTTTGAGCGCCCACCGCGCGCACTCCGTGCTACCTTCGCGCCATCTCTCTTGTTATGACGAAAACGCACTGAAGTCGACGTGCTCTGAGGACCGCCAACGGCATATGGTGTATATAAATAGCTGGCCGTTAGCAAGCAAAGTGAACGGACGCAGGATGCAGGGCTCCGTCGGAGCGGCAACAGCGGCCCTTGATGGCCGCGGTAACAGGTCAACCGAAGAGTATCAAGTAATTCTGCCTCATCTGCCAACAGGACGCGTTGCCTTGCATACTGTATTTTTGCATGGCGACGTTCGAGTGAGACCCTATAGCAGGGGTCTCAAACTCACCTCAGCCAGCGGGCCGCAGTCACGCAATTTAGTCCCGCAAGTGCCAGGGCAGTGAAGAAAGTAGGAGCGAAAGGGGGGGGGGGGGGGAGAGAGAGCTTGCAAAAATTGTCAGAAAACGTTGCCGTTTCAACGAAAACCTTTCCAATATCTCGGATACCAGCCATTTCTGAAAGATACAATTGGTTCCAGGATTCCAACATTTCGATACTAATCTCCGTAATGACTAAAACACGGACGCCGATTCTTAAATATAGTTTTTGTTTCAGATTTATGTTTCAAGACATGGTGACCACATGGAGTGCCTCGCAAGAACAATGCATTAGACCAGTCACGCCTGTGCAGCTCACATGTCTATTAAGATATATATTTTTTTTAATGTTGGGCGAAGACAGTCATGTGAGGGCCGCGGGCCGCAAGGGAGAGGCTCGCGGGCCGCATGCGGCCCGCGGGCCGCGTGTTTGAGACCCCCTGCCCTATAGGGTCGAAGACTTTAGAGACGCGCTAGGCCCTACAGGACTGCTGACGGACATCGTCGCACTGGGAGCGTACCAGATTAATCATGTCTGGGCGGTTACCCTAAACGGAGAGGAAGCCACGAAAAGGATGCTGTCCCTCAAAGAACTCCAGGTGAAAGGACATCGCTGTCTCATCGTCGATCCCCAGGACAGGCAGATAAAACTACGTCTACATTGGCTGCTCCACGGAGTCTCCGATGAAGATGTGCGGACGGCGTTCGCTGCTTTCGGCAATGTTGTGGAAGTGAATCGAGAACGCTGGCGTGTTGACGGCGTCAGTGACAAAGGATCAACGACCAGAACTGTGCTCCTTAAGTTAAAGAGTGGAATTACGGTTGAGGATCTTCCACACCAGATACGTGTTGCCGGTGAAATAGCCCTCGTCGTGGCGCCGGGCAGGCCTATGCAATGCCTACGGTGCAAAGGAACCGGTCATGTACGCCGGGACTGCAGGGTGCCACGGTGCTCAATTTGTCGGCGATTCGGGCATCGGGACGCCCAGTGCGTCCGGTCATACGCCGCTGTTACGAGCGCTGCAGCGGACGATGAGCTCGGGGAGCAGACCATGGACGCCGCTGAGGCCGAGGACGCGGCTAAGGGTGCAGGAGACGTGGCGTGTTCTTCCGAGGAACGCAATGTAGTTTTGTCTGAAGGAGACCATAAAGCGTCTGACGCCGTGGAGAAAGTTGACAGGAACCAAGAGGACACCACAGAAGACGCCCAAAGCCAGCCAGTGGACATTACACCGAAAGCGGTGGCGAGACGCGAGGTGCCGGTGCAGGGAATGGCACGCGCGTCTCACACTAACTCGGCGGTTTAGCGTCCGTTGGAGAAGTCCGTCGGCACAGCCAACGACGGCAAGGTAGAAGGACCACCAGCGAAGGCGACACTGGCACGGCGCTCGGGTCTCAGGATGAGGCCCAATCTACCTGTGGACCAAACGGCTGGAAACCAAGTAGAGCTGCAGCAAAGTGACACCGGACCACCGGACGGCTCCGGAGGCGTCTAGCAGTGAGCTAGACGTACACGGTAAGCATCATGCTCCGCGCCTGCCACCTTAATTTTTTTATTGTGTAACGATGGCTAACAACTTGTCACTGAGATTCGCTACTTTAAATGTTCGAGGATTCGCCTCCAGGAAAAAGCAGGCTCAAGTATACCGCTTGCTTATTGACCAAGATATAGACGTGTTAGCCGTCCAGAAAACAAAAGTGGAAGGGGAGGAGGAGACCCGGAGCATGATGCTGCGTTTTACGTCGAAATACTTTGCCGTTGTTAGTCACGCAAAGGGAACATCCGCTGGATGTGTGCTTTTTGTTAAAAAGATTTCGGGATTGATTGTTCAAGATCACTTTTCTTGTGACTCAGGCAGAATAGTCAGTTGGGAACAAGTGAAGTTGAATGGCGCGTCATTTGTGTCTATGCGCCGAACGTTGAGGTAGAGCGAGAAAGTTTCTTTGCATTGATGAAACAGCACTTACGATCACCAAAGCAGCTTGTTCTTTTGGGCGATTTCAATTGTGTATTGAGCGCGAAGGATAGAATCAATAACCGCCCGGCTCGAGAGAGAAGCGTTGCATTACTCCATGAATTGCTAAATGAATCTAACTTAGAGGACGTGGCTGAGTGCCTCGAAGCAGGACGAGAAGTTCGTTTTACGCATTTTCAGGGAACCAGTCACGCGCGTCTCGATAGGATATACAATGACAGGGGAGACGCTGGCTAAAAGCAATAGCTACGCGGTTGTACCTGTTTCTTTCTCGGACCATTGTCTTGTACAGTGTAACGTGGGACTGAAACAAAAAGACAACAAATTTAACTGGGACTTGTGGAAATTTAATGATAAATTACTGAGTGATGACACTTTCATTAATTACGTGATCGAAGGCATTAAGAACATTCGAGTGAGCGGCGACTGTAATATTCTCGAGGAATGGGAACTTCTAAAGCAACGCGTTAAAATGAAAGCCATCTCGAGATCTAGTGCTTAAAACATGAGGAAAAAATGAAAGAAGAAGGTCTCAAAGGAACGCTTCAGAAATTGATAGAACTAGAAAGTAAAGAGACTGGTGCATTTAAAGACGACATACGGATTATAAAACAGAAAATTGAGGCATTTGAACAAGAACGCTACAGAGGAGCCCTTTTACGTGCAAAAGCGGAGGCGTGGGCGATGAGCGAGACGCCCACAAAACGTGCGCTTGGAATCGAGAAATCACATGCACGGCGAAATCAGATCGAAGTAATAGAGGAAAATGACATCCAACTAAATACTAACAGCACTATCGCTGATGCCTTCTTTCGGTACTACAGGCGTCTCTTTGCCGCTGCATTAGTTGATGTAAAAAAGTCACTTCCTTAGCCGGATGCCGCGATTGTCTCAAGAAACGAAAGAGGCGTTAGAGGCTCCTATACGAGTTGCTGAAATTGAAAAGGCAATAGACAATCTCGCTCCTGGAAAGTCACCGGGGCCAGATGGTCTAGGTGCGATGTGGTATAAGGCATTTAAAACAGAACTTTCATCAGTCTTGCAAGCGGTATTCAAGGAAGCTTATAGAACCAAAGCATTACCTCCGTCATTTTACGAGACACACACTATTCTAATACCGAAGACAGAGGACAAAGCAAAATTAAAATTAGTTACTTCGTATAGGCCCATTTCACTCACTAACACCGACTATAAAATACTCATGAAAATATTGGCAGGCAGATTGCAGTCAGTCATTACAGAAATAGTTGGTGAGCACCAAACGTGTGGCATCAAGGGGCGCTCAATATTAACGAACACACACACGATGCGCTGTGTCCGTGAGTGTCGTGATGCATTCCACTCTGCTGTTGCGATCCTCCAGCTTGATTTAGAGAAGGCTTTTGACTGTGTACCACATGATGTGCTATACGCCATACTTGAACATGTTAATGTCGGTTCGGTGATTACAGAGGGGGTAGTCCTGGCGTATAAGAACTGTACTACTCGATTAATTGTTAACGAGATCCCGGGGACTCCAATTAAGCTGGAACGTTCTGTACGCCAGGGCTGCCCAGCAAGCCCACTCTTGTTTGCACTGTACATTGAGAGCTTATGCTTGGCCATAATACATAACGAGACCATTCGCGGTTTTAGACTGCTTGACGCAGAAGTAAAGGTTTTGGCATATGCTGACGATGTAGCAGTGTGTTGTACCACCAGAGAGAGTGTACAAGAGACAGTTGCCGTTGCTAAGAAATTTGGAGAAATTACAGGAAGCAGGGTGAATTGGGGAAAGAGTCTGGGAATATGGCACGGAGAATGGCCATCGACTCCAGATACTTATTCTAACATTCGATGGTTCAAAACTCCAGTAAAATACCTCGGTGTGCCTTTCGAACACTACAAAGATACCAATGAATACTGGACTGAACAAATACAGCAAATGCGCGAAAAAACAGCGCAGTGGAACGGCACCTGTCTCTCAATGTTTGCTAAAGCCAATGTATGCAACACATTTTCCATGAGCAAGTTATGGTATGTGATGCAGGTGCTGTGTTGTACACGTGTGAATGTGCAAAAGTTTCATCGGATATTCGCGGTATTTGTATGGGGCTCCACTTGGGAAAGATGTTGTAGGACTAATCTGTTCAGAAGAGTAAAACAGGGAGGACTCAGCCTGTCACACCTATTTGTGCGGCAACTTGTTAATCGCTTTATTTTCTTTCGGGATGTTCGACACCCCTTCTTGAGAACAATATGCCAATTGCGCCTCTGTCGTGTGCTGCCTAACTATGTCGTAAGCACCTCAAATATGCCCGGAGCTACGCGAGGTTTCTTCAAGGAAGTTGTGGACAGCGTCCGCTTTTTGTCAGTTCGGTTTTCAAATGAATACCTATTTTCAGTTAGGCGAAAGAAACTGCATAAAGATATATGCGACATGATTTTTCCGATACCTATGTATAGGTTAATTAATAGGGAAGGCGAGGGCAACAATGTTCTGAAACGTGTTAAAAAAATGCAAATTCAGCCAAGCACAAAAACGTTTTTCTTTAAGTTACACTCCGGCACATTGACGGTTAGGACCTTTTTAGAAGATCGAGGGTTTTATATGCCCTGGGGTTCGGATTGTTCTATCTGCAAAAAACCAGAGACGATAGATCATGTATTTTTACATTGTTGGGAAGGGGTCTATTTCTGGGATGTTCGACAAAGAACGCTTAAAAAAGAACTTCCCTTAGATTCACTTGGCATCAGGTTTTTACCAATAGAAAATGAGGATGGGCTGCCGTTTGATGTGATAATGCTTCTTGGCCTACATTGTCTATGGCGGGCTAGAATGGCTGGTTTTCACTGCGACCTTGACAGGCGACCTGCACACGTGCTTTTTCGCGAGAGCATGGTTCAGTACATTGATGTACTGAAACAACAAGACTTTGTACCTGACTGGCTTTCCAGGGTTGAGCCCCTGGCTTACCTCAAGGAATTCTAATCGTGTAATTCCTCATATCTGTCTTGACATTGTTGGCATGTCTTGACTGTATTGACATTGCTGCAGTGGTGTCTGTTATTGTAGGAAGTGTCCGCTATTGATACATGTGACGTGTTAAGAAACTGGTAATAAAGAAAAAAAAGTTCCCGTGGACGAGTGGTTTCGTGCCGCACGCTGCGGAGCGAGAGGTCGCAAGTTCGACGCCCGGTGATGGAACTTTTTCTAGATTTTTCTTTCATTTAACTGTGTTAGTTTACATTTTACAACGTCATATCCGTGACGGAAATACGTCAGAGGAGCCGTGGTGGACCCCGGCATAAAACACTTTCGTGTTAAAATATTGCGCGCCGTGAAGGCAATCCAGGGCATCGTCAATGCGTGGCAAAGGATGGACGTCCTTTTTTGTGATCTTGTTTAGATACCGATAATCAACCCAAAATTGCCCACTGTTGTCATTTTTCTCAACAAGGACAACAGGAGATGCCGAGGGACCGCAGGAAGGCTCGATTACATTCCGAGAAAGCATTTTGTCTACTTCTTGTTGCATGATGTGTCGCTCAGTATGGGAGACGCGGTAGGGTCGCCGATGGATTAGTCTTGTATCGCCCATGTTAATCCAGTGTTTGACAACTGACGTTTGTCCGAGAGGGCGATCGCCATGGTCGGAAGATGTCCCAAAAGGACGCAAGGAGAGCGCGTAGTTCATGAACATGTTGAGTCGCTAAGTCGGGTGCAATCATTTTCGTTCAGGCGCCTTGTTCTGATGGAGTAGTAGGGGAAGCTTTCTCTGCACTCGAAGCTCTGTTGTAACTTAGAATTGAAATATGGCAGTCTGCCGCCAGCATGATTTCCACTAATGAAATGCCACGAGGAAGAACTTGTGTACACAGGCCAAAATTCACTAGCGGTAGATATGATGCGTTGTCCGTTACAGTAATGAATGTGTGCGGAAACGCAACGTTGCGCGAAAGCAGGACGTCAACATTGGGGGGACACTATGTAGTCGCCGTCTGGTGCCGGTGGTGCGGTTGAGACGTCGATGTACACAACTGTCCGTTGTGGACGGCGAATATTCTCTGCGGAACACAGCCGGCTTGGAGGGTAACCGGGAGGATCAACAGCAGAAGGTAGAGCGAGTTGCACCACACCGGCAGAACAGTCTATCAAGGCCGACTGTTCTGACAAGAAATCAAGTCCCAAAATTAGGTCGTGAGGGCAATGCTCCAGGACGTAAAACAAAACCGATGTGTGGTGTCCGGCGACGCTCACACTAGCTGAACACACACCAATCACAGCAAGTGTTCCACCATCGGCCGTTCGGACCAGATGAGTTGGGGCAGATGTACGGTGTAAGAAAAAAATAATTTAGGTGTGGACACTCCGCCCCACTGTGCGTCCAGATAATGTTCGGCGCTTTCAGTCCCTCTAAGCCCCTAAGTTCCCTAGATAAAACAAGTTTTATCTAGGGACCTTATAAGCGCCTAGGGAGCCTTCATGTGCGCTCGCCGCGTGCTGTGAGCCTTTGACCCACCACTTGCCGCCGCCCGCCCGAACACAGTGTTGCCAGTCCAAGTTTCCATGGCAACGCGGTGGCGAGAGCGCCATGTTGCTTCTCAGAGCCAGTCGGTTTTCCTCCGTCGTACGGCACCGGCTGCTCTAAACTAGCTTCTGCTACGACACCATCCTCGCGCTAATCGCATGTACAAGAACTTTGGAGTTGAGAATGCCAGAGGGCTGCGTGCCGCAATGCACAGCAATCTGGTGACGAGGCGTAAGAATGTTCCGCTTCGACTTGCCCTAACCGACGGAGACGCTGGATTGCGCAAGTGAAGCGAGATTTCTGGGAGCCCACTACTTCTTTCCGTGTTTGTGAGGTGAGTACCCGTTGCATTGCGAGTGAATTCGCCGCATATTTCGTGAAATGATTTGCTTTGTCGTGCGACGAAAAGCAGTCCGTGCAAGGTAAACGCGAAGCTTGTTTACTCGGTTATGCTTGTTTAGCCTTTAAGTCGAAGCGTGGTTCGCCAACCTAACGATATGGCTAGTCGAACGCGTACTGCGTGCACTCACTATCTTTGTTTCATCACTTTCCAAAGCCATCGGCGCATTTGACGCGAGAAACGCCAGGCCCGTAAACTATCAACAGACGCTCGCGTTCGCGTGTTCCTTTGCAGGCAGATGTGCGCGCTCTTGCGCTTTCACCTCGGACGCTTAGGAAGGGCATTCATAGAGCTATACTCCGTTTCACAAGCTGTTGGCAGTACAGTGGAAGGTACGTGCGCCCTCAGCCAGTCATGACAGAGCGCACTACATAATTGTGTTCCTACGCGATTGTAGCTTCCGTGAATCTGACAAGTGGCCCCGCCTGCGTGGAAAAATGTGTACTATACAAATTACCTTTTTAATTTTGTAGCAGGTGGCGCTTTGCACCATTTTGATCTGTTCTGTTTATTTTTGAACGGGCCGACTTCCGTTCCAAAGGAACTGTCTTTGTATATTAATATTTAGTGTGACTTGTTCCTGTGAATTTTCGTCACATCAGAGCTTTTTTGAATTGTTTACGCCACGTGTATAGAAAAAATATGGACTTTAATCATTCAATAAATCAATTTAAGTGAATCATTGAGTCAATTAACGAGCGAATCGTGGAATTAATCAATCCGATGCTTTATTTTCCGACATACAAAATGTTTTTTTTTGTTTTTTATGTTTGCTACTCTCACTGCAACAGTACTGAATGATCCCGTCCTGTACGCACCACGCAATCATTGCCATGAGGCCGTTAGGAGGGCTCACATCTCATCGTCCTCATCGCAACTTGTATTTGGCGTCGCAGCTCCGCAGAAACCGGCGGCGACTTCGCACAATGCGCCTCGCTTCTATGAGAAATGCGTTCCGAGAGCGTTCCTTGTACTTGAAGCCACGCTGCTTCAGCATCCTCTGCATCGTCGTTGTGGACACGGTCGGTAGCGTCTCGTCCTCTTCGAGACGCTGCACCACCTTGACGATGGTGGAAATTTCACCTCTCTCAAAAACGACGTACATCACCCATCGAAAGACGCTCAGGTCAAAATCGTCCAGCTTCTTCACCCGATCACGGCCTTTCCAATAAAACGCTTGTTCGGTGGAAGGACTCTGCCCGCGTTCCCGCCAGCGCTTCCACCGATAGAGCGTTCGCTCGCTCACCTGGATAGGTTTTTTCCGTCCTCTTGGTGAGTGATTCCAAGCTTGCACTTCCCCGCACTCGACGCGAAGCGCTAGCATTTAAAGCTATCTGCTTCGCCAGCTTGGGAAAATCACGCACACTCGATGGATGACTCACCGGCGACAGTTTGTGGGACGCGTTGCAGACACACGACAAACTCGGGCGACGCCATGTTGCCGAAAAGCGGCGCATCACAATCTCACAACAAGCCTCCGCTCAGCCTCGTCCATGCGGGCTTTCTCTATTAATTTCACGAATTATTAAAACACTTTGGACGCTTTAAAACATCAATCCGTACCATACTGTCACTTTATGCGTTTGTAGTGTGCAAAATAGTTCTGTATTGCTAAAATAGTTGAGGGACTATTTGCTGTGCTCACACAGCCCTGATTTGACGAGAGAGCTCTACCTTTGGCTGCACTGCCAACAGCTTGTGAAACGGAGTATAGACAGACGAGCCGACGAACGCGTTCACTGTAGACTTGTGCACAACTGCAACGGCACAACTAAAGTTTGCGTGGCTAGCCCCGCGGGGTATCCGTTCTTCGCCTCAAGGCCACGCCGAGATACACATCGAAACTCGCTCGACTTAACCAGTAAAGCTCTCGTTTTAATCATATAGTATACGACTGACTTACTCTTCGTGTCCGTCCGTCTGTCTGTCCGTCTGTCCGCTGTCTGTCCTAAACGCTTCTCTTTGTCTGCACCAAGGAAGCCGGTTGTTGGCTTATAACTCAAGTACGCCCTGTGGGAGAGTGTGGTGCTGCGACGGAATTTGTTGTCTTCCTTTTATTTCATAACCGCCCACAAATAGGATTGAATATCGTGATCTCAGTTTTTATTTAATGCTTGTATAGAAAATGTATATGGACTACTTATGTGTCTTTGGTGCCGTGTATGACTTTTCGCGTTATTGCTGTATTCTAGGCCCACTTCTAGGGCACAAGCTTCGAGCAAAGGAGGCAGGATTGTTTGAAGAAACTAACACCAGATGTGATTCTGATGCTGTTTTCAATAAAATCTGGCCTGTAAAAACTTGATTTGTTCCTTGTTGCTCCCCTGTCTTTTTCTTCTGTCAAGGTTAATATACAGGTATGGGGGGGGGGGGGGGGGGCATGATAGGTGCGATATGACTGAGTGCCCTACTATATTTTTCGCCTATGCTCCCTTAAAATCACCGTCACTCGGCCAATGCGGCGGGTGCACTGCGAGAAACAAACTGTTTTCATAATATATTATACAACTGGAGTGAACGAACACATTCGTTCTGTTCCAGAAAACGGCGGCTAAATTTAGAGAACAACCCTCCAGCTTTCACAAACTGCTATATAAACAAACCAACCCATTCTTGTTTAAACTCACGCTACGTTCAATGTCACAGCCTCCTGGATTTTTCTTGCCTGCCGGATGAGCGCGAAAAGTCCGTCGTCTACGGAGGCGCGACTACGTAGGGGTAGTCACCATATTGAAGGGAAGCGACAACCGCCATGAGGCAGTAGGCAACCATGTCCACGGCGGGGGGCTGCATTGCAGCAGCAGACGATCGAAGTTGTCCGTGCTCTCGTAACAATAGAAGTTTGGAGTGGCGGTTACGAGTGGTAGCAGACGGTTCCTTTTTTGAAAGCCGCAGAATTGAAAACATCGTTGTGAATGTTTCACTGCCTTCTCTGAGTTTTTCATCGCAGCTGTATCGCCGAAAATGCAAAGTTTATTTTCACGAAGTCAAGATTTCCCACAGGAGCACTGAAATGATGTAAGTATTCGCTATTGAAACGGATTAAATAGGATTGAATAGGACAGTGAAGTTCGCTACGACTGTGTCGCCGTTACACTTACTTTTTTTTATAGCCGTAAGTTCAATATGTGCGCTTAAATCGTACTTCTTGCATACAGTGCATTCAATTAACGTGCGATCGAAGTTTACGACTGCACATTTGCAGCTCTTTGAAACATTCATTGTGCGCATCGACGAAGTTATGTTTTGTAAAGCGTAATAGCGTGCAAAATGCGTCGGTTCATTAGCAGTCCGTCTACAGTTACTGTAAAAAAAATGTTCTTGTATATGATTTATGAATTGGGAGAGACAAAACAATACTGTCCTTATATTTTTCAGAGCAAGAAGGCATACTGTGGTGTGCTCAACTGGAAGTCGGACGGGGAAAAAAAAGTGCCGGGTGCAGCTGTAAAGCACTTCTCGTGGTTCCGGCTTGGAAAAGTTCTTCGAGAACGATGTCAACACCACATCAATAAAACACGTCAGATAAGTCCGTGAGTTCGTGTGCACTAATCATCAGTCATGATTTGAACGGAGGAACTTCGACGACTGATGTTATTGCAATAAATGATTATTTATACAAGTGGTTGTGTCGCAATTTATTTCTTGATTACTCTGACGAGCGATGGTTCTTTTACTTTCTATAGCACTATAAATAGCATGTGTTTCAAATTTTCAAAAGCGACGTCGCACTAGTGTGGTGCATCTGTCGAGGACCATAGCAATAATAAGAACATGTGGGGTTTCCTGAGCAAAAACCACGACATGATTGTAAGAGTCGCCGTAGTGGGGAGGACTGCGAATTAATTTTCACTCATGGTGTCCTTCATAATGCAGCTGAACCTAAGTTCACGTTTCTTTTCTCCTTTTACTTCTCCCGTCGCGGCCTAGAACTGAATAGTTCGTTCAATGCGCATTTTTCGGAAATACACAGGCTATTTTTTTTTGGCTGATCACATTATGACCAAAAAAAATGATTTCATCCTGATGCCAAACATCACAGTTACTCACACTTTGTTTCACAATCGCCTACACGTGATTGTGGGATCGTCACTCGTACGAGCGCACATACTCGCGAACTTTCAAAAAGCGCGCCTTAGACCCATACGTAAGTGGCGCCCCCGTCAAAATTTCGCCAACGACCGCTTAAACTTGCTAAATTGATAGCACAGTAACATACAATTGCATTTACACGCTTTTAATACTTTTTAGATAATCTTTTTCTGCAAGTAAGAACCAAAAACGCAAGAATGTTCCTCAAGACAACCCTACGTGAGTGGCGCCACCGCCAGAGTTCCGACGACGGCCGCTTCCCATGTGATCGACGATAATCCGGCAGGCAAGGAAAATCTAGGAGGCTGCGTCAATGTAAACGAGTGAACGTTGGGAACCAACATGGCGGCCCGTTAACTTTGGCGGCCGCCGAAGCCAGTGGTAAGCAACCACGGTTAAACTTGTCACCACCGTAAAAGACGGAGGCACGGAGGCGCGCACAGGAAGGCTAAAATGAAGGCTCCCTTAAGCGCCCACGTCGCAACGCCCCCCCACGCAACAGCGGCCGGCGTGTGTACTATCACGGCCGTGGTACTATAAACACCCGACACTGACCAGAGGGCGCGATGGAGCTCTTGTGGGACGCCTGAACATTGACGGCACCGACCGCCAGAGATACCAAGAAAATGAAACGCTCGCTGAACACATCGACGCGCTCAAGTGTCTCCCTATTGGGCACGTTTTCAACGAACGCTTCCAGAGTGCGTCCGTAATCACCCGTGACCGCCCTCCCCCCATAAAAAAAAGTGCACATGTGCCCTGGCGGGTCCATTTTTGCTGCGTCTACTCGCTAGGCTATGTAGTGGCGCGCCTTTTAGGGGCGAAGCTCCTTAGCCTGTCGGTCGTGCGTCCCTTGTATGTAGTAGACACCTGCTGATGACGATGACGATCGCGATGTCATACAACACATGGGGATGACGCTGCCATAAGGGCAGCGTCATCATAGTGGGGGGCATGGAATGTACCCACTATGTAGTAGCCACCTGCTGATGACGATGACGATTGCGATGCCATACAACACATGGGGATGACGCTGCCATAAGGGCAGCGTCATCATAGTGGGGACATGGAATGTACCCACTATGTAGTAGCCACCTGCTGATGACGATGACGATCGCGATGCCATACAACACATGGGGATGACGCTGCCATAAGGGCAGCGTCATCATAGTGGGTACATGGAATGTACGCACTATGCGTCATAACGTTGACGCTGATGACGATGACGATCGTGATGCCATATAACACGTGGCATCGCGTAGAGGAACCCGTAGAGGAACCGCTCGCCCTTCATTTCACGGACCACAAGGCCGTCGTAATGAAGGGATCCCGCAAGCCGTCCTTCAACGAAAATAAAAGTTAATTTCGTCTTCATATGATTGACCGAGCCATTCATTTCCTTTAGGACAGCTTCGCCCAATCATCATCATTCACTTCGTGAATATTTTTTGCTGCGTCTACTCGCTAGGCTGTGTGTTCTGGCGCTGCCGTCGAATCTCGTAAACTGCATTGCCGCGTGCCTATAGAGCTGCGTACGTAGCGTCCGTGGGTGCTATTCTGCACTTCCGCCATTTTCTGTCGAAATTTACGTAGGCGTGACGTGTACACAATGGTGACGAAAACGCATGAACTGCTTGCGAAACGTGACGTAAGGGCGTCATGAAATACAAAGAAACGTGCAATTAAGTACCATTTTGTCTCTTTAATTGTAAACGCAACAACAATAAAATGAAACAAAAGTGAAGCGTGTGGCTTTAAAGTCGTAAAGCAGACGATATCGTCTGCAATTTAGCGCAGCCATAGCAACTTTTTTAGCCACTAAGCGAACCAGTCAAGCCAGCGTCGACATTGCGTGCATCGTTATTGTGTGGGGTGTTTTGTTTGTTGTGACTGAGCTATGGTGGCGTAACTGAGCGCCGAACAGTGGGCCGCGATGTTAGATTTTATTACTGATCGTCCCCATAATTGGAGGGCGACTTCCTGCCGCTGGTACGACGGGAGCTGTGACAGACGCTGACAGAGCGCCTTTACCGACTGGTCCCCAGCAGAAGGTCGTCGCCGGAGAAGGAAAGTGGTGGCAGCGCGATCCCGAGGCCAGGAATCGCAGCGCAATCAGGTAAACTTGCATTTTAATCGGGTGGTCTTGACGTTTCAGCTATACACGTGCTTATTGCAGGAGAACAGGCGGAGCTGCGTTTGATTTGGCGACGCCGGCATCATTACAGTTGTGCACGTCGGCTCCGTTTTGGGCTGCGGCGGCCCCTTGTTCGCAAGGCGTGTGGCGTCCAAAGGCGCTGCCGATAGTGAAGATAAGGAGCTGCACATCATTGCAAGGACTGATAATGCTCCTTCTGTTTCTTCTCTCTTTTTTGTTGTGGTGGCGGTTCAGTGCCCAGTTTATTTGAAGTAATGTGCCAACTAGCCCTACAGCGAGTCGTGCTATTTATGTCTACGATGCGGGAACTATGATCCTGAACTGTCGTAATCATTGAGATGGTGTTATATCTTTTGATAAGGATGCTTACGGACTACGGCAAAATAAATTACAATCGTGTAAATATACAGACGTACGTGCAATAAGAGCTAAGTTTCAGGACCTCATGTAATGCACGATCAATTCAATCTGAAAGATATGGTCTTGAGGCGAATCTTGCTTACAACACACGAATAAGAAGTGTATAACGGCCTCAGATAAAGAAAAGGGATTGCATTTTACGCAGTTGATGTTACTTTGCACTGGTAGCACTAAGAAATGTACAAACTGCATGCAAAGAAAGGTCTTTTTTGTACATGTACTTGTTTCAAAACTGGCTGGCACAATATTAGACGCATCCTTTGTTGTTGGCAGCAGTGAATGATGAGACAATGATGTAAACAATGAGACAACTTGACGGCTTTTTATTATTGCAAAGACGGACCATAACATTGTTGTTCAAGAGCTATAAAAAAATCAAGGCGATTTCGTCAATGCACTTGCAGAATCATTACAGAAGAAAGTAAATTGCCTCGCAGCATATTCTAAAATATTACACATTACTCTTGCATGTAAACTTTTTTAGTGCACAAGAGAAACCAGGACAGAAAGGAATGACACAGCACTCTGTCCGCTTCACCCCTTTCTGTACTGGTTCGTTTTGTGCACTCTAAATATTTAAATAGATTTCCCACAGGAGCAAGCTTGTGCTCTTGCATGTTGGAGTGGCTACTACATGAATAGAGCTTTTGTGCAGCACCTGTGAGTTTCGTACGGCCATCATATGTAATAGAAAGTCTTTCACTGGGTTCGCAGAGTGAATAAAGTGCTGAAAATAACGCTTTGGAATGAAGTTTGAGGTTGCATGCACCGGTATAAAATAACGCCGACTTTTTCCAGAGTTACTATGGCCTCAAGAAACTAGTCCTATGATGATTCGCCAGAGATGAGCATGTTTTTGCTTAACTGCCTGGTACAATTAGCATGCTCTTAACGAAAGTACACAACGAAGCTTTTGTCAGAATACAATTTCTGCAAGAACACACGTAGATGTGATAGGTATCAGATGAAACACAAGGCAAGCGGCCACCTTGCCGTGAACAAGGAAGCAGCTTTTGTCAGTGTGAAATTCCTGCTGAATACAAGTACAGGTGATAGGCACAGGATCGAACACAATGCAAGTGGCTACTTTGCTTTGAGAAAAAAAGAGCTTCTGTTTCATGTTTATGCGCAGATCTCGCAGGAATATAAGCCTGTCACATGCAAGGGTGCCCAGCTGTGAACCGCTGCAGAAGGTGGTCCCGCCTACTGATGCCGCATCGTCGCTGTTGCTGTAAAAGTCCGCATCTTCTCATTCAGGATCAGTGCCAGGGATGTTGTCTGACTCGGACAGCTGCTGCCGAACACCGAGGTTGTGAAGCACCACGCAAACTGCGACGATCTTTGACGTGCAGAGTGGGCCATAGTAGTGCACTGTACCTCTGCACGCACCGAAAGCGGGCCGTGAGGACTCCAACGCACTGTTCCACGACGCATCACAGTGATCAGTGGGTGCGGTTGAATCGGGCAGGAGGGGATCCCGCAGGATGTACTCCAGGGTTGGGGACAAGCAGCCAAGGTTGCAGAGGTTATGCACCGAGTCCTGCGCAGGACAGTGTTCTGATTAGCATAATGTAAATATACACTTGAATATGTACCATACCTCTCTCACTTCTTTTAAAAGGTACTGTGTCAGCGATATGTATTGCCTTTTCATTTTTCTGCAGATAGACATATTCACAAAATTGCTTGTCTGGTTGGACTTAGCTTTATTAGCACGGTACATATACGAAAGAAACACGACACAGACGTAAAGAGAAAGGTGGGCGCTAAACTTCCAACTGTTTATTCCATGCCCTTCACACCCATCTTATACATGCTCAAAAAACACAATTCATCTTGCACGTGATCACATTCGAAGAAACGTCATTTCCTTTTCCGTCAAAGCAATTGATGGCGAGCTCACACACGTCTCCCATTTCGGCCATTGCTTCGGCTTCCTTTATTTCACGTGTGAGCTGATTCCTAGACCGGCCGATAACAATACAGCTAAACAGATTAGGGGAGCACCCACAACCTTTGCAGTGCGCTGCTAAGAACCCTCCCGCTGAAAGTCTGTTTCTTGTCTGAATGATTCCACATGACATGACCATGTCAAATGAGCGGAAAAAGTCACACCTAGAACTTTATGTTTCTCCACTACTTCCACGGGTTTTCCATCAAGCGTTAACGATTGGTGAAGATTAATTTCCGTGCCCCTGGATCTGAAAAAGACAGCTTTCGTTTTTTTCGCATTTATTCGGAAGCCATTAGCAGCAGACCACCGCAGTACATCTGATAATACGCTCTGGGCTTTGGCAATAATTTCAGCTGAATTTTTTCCCGAAACGAAAAGACTGGTGTCGTGCGCGTACAGTAGAAATGCGGCGTCGTTATTTATGTTGACAATATCATTTATGTAGATATTGAAGAGCATTGGCGCTAAGATGCTTCCTTGAGGCACACCGCAAGAAATGGTTTTATAAGAAGAAAAACAGTTAGTGATTGAAACACACTGTTTCCTCTCAGACAAATATGAACAAAATAGGGAATTAGCTACACCGCGTACCCCATAAGCGTCTAACTTGCCGAATAAAATGTGATGATTAAGGGTATCGAATGCCTTGCTATAGTCAATGAAAACCCCCCAGCGTAAGCTTTTTTTCTTCGATGTTTTTAATTATCAATTCTTTTTGGGTTAACAACGCAGTCTGTGTAGATTTGCCACGCTGAAAACCATGCTGATTTTCTGAAAGTATGTTGTGTTTGTTAAGAAAACTACTCAGGCAGCAGAAAATTATTTTCTCTAATCCCTTCGAAAATACAGGTATTATTGAAATTGGTCGGTAATTATTAGCATCATTAACATCTCCATTTTTATATATGACCGAAACTTTTGATATTTTCATGAGATTTGGGAAGCAGCCAGACTGGAGAACTAGATTAAACACGTAAGCTAGACAAGGAGCAAGAAGGTCAATTACGTGCTTAATCGCTTCAACCTGAAATCCGTCGACATCAATAGCTTTGCTGTTTTTTAAAGATAAGAATGTGCGCACTATTTCTGCTTCATCTGTGGGTGTAAGAAACATTGTGTCAGAATTGTGGTAAGGAATCTGAGTATGGGCAGTGCTTCCCAGTGGTTGTACCGCATTAGCAAAGTGCTCACTGAAATGCTCGGCTAAAGGTACACCGGATAGATTATACCCGTTTACGGTTATTTCCGTTAAAGTATTCTGAACAGCATTGCGGTTCAGGGCCTGATTGATTGCTTTCCAAACTTGGTTGGGGCGCCGTAGATAGATCTCAGAAAACATGTGGTCATAGTAAAAGGCCTTTGCCTTTTTTAATGCCGCAGTTAGTTTGTTCCTGTAAGCTTTAAAGGCATCAAAGTCCGCAGTATCTCTTGTACGCAAAAATTTCTTCAACAGTCGACTTTTTTTTCTTGATCATTTTGAGGTGTTCTCGCCCTACCCAAGGTTTTCTTATTTTTCTGCTAGGCTTGGCACTTATGTAAGGAAAATATGTATTGTAATGACTACTGAATATAGACACGAATTCACGATAGCTCTCGTTTGGGTCTGTCTGAACATAAACAGAAGACCAATATTCCCTCAGAATGAGCCTACGGAATGAATTCATATTTTTGTTAGACATACATCTGTACCTAATATTGTCATTACAAGTCATTTCCTGTGCAGTAGTTCTGGGAAATGCAATAAAAACAGGGCAATGGTCACTCACCCCTGCGCATATCGTGCCAGCTGCGCGTACATCAGTGTCTATGCTGACAATGAACAAGTCTAGGACTGACTGGCAAGTTGTCACGCGTGTCGGTGTAGTAATGACGCTATTATAACCACAAGCGGACAATTTGTTAATGAATTCCCGCGAGGTCAAGTCATCTTTCATAAGGTTTATGTTAAAATCACCGCCTATTAAAATGTCGTACTGATTAAACGTTGAATATTCTAATATTTCCTCAAGAAATTCCAAAAATGTGCTGAGATCACCAGACGGTGGGCGGTAACACGCCACGTACAGGTTGTTCTTATTCTTTATGCAAAGCACTTCATAATCAGGTGTAATACACGTAAATTCCGGAACTATGTCACAGAGCATGTGTGTTTTTACGTGGATTGCCACTCCGCCACCTCGGAGCGTACTTCGATTGATGAAGTAGTGATTATAGTTAATCAGATTCAACATTTCACTTCCTTCATGATACCATGTTTTAGTCAGCATAATCACATCAAACAGGAAGTTGAATTCGCTAAAAAATGTGCCTGACTCATCTATCTTAGGAGCCGCGGAACGCGCATTGAGGTGAATAGCAGTAAACATGCTCTGCGACTGCGCCGGAAGTTTAAGTTCAGATGGCAGACAAAATTCCTGATATTGCATCGCGTGCACAAGAAAAAATAACAAACAGTTTGGCCACAAGCACCCTAGGCAATCTTGCCTAGGTCACAATCAATTTCAATGCGCACCACTGGACTCGACTGTGTTTTGCGTGCGAGAATTCTTCCATTCTTCGTCCACACATACTGCCAGTGATGCTCCCGTTTTTTAAATGCGAATGCATTTCATAGTCGGGCTATGTCAGGCATCCGGCGTTGGCGTTGTGCGGCGGTGGCGTTGTCCGCGGAGGAGGAGGAGGAGGATAGGTTGAGGAGGTGTGCGCGCCGGCAGGTGTTAGATGTGAAGCATCCTATGGCGAAGCTTAATTCGGTGGTGGTGGTGTACGGCGTGACCGCCCTTACTGCGCATGCGCAAACCCTTTCAAAAAAAAAATAAAAAACCTCCTCTCTCCTCTCTCTCCCCTAGGCATCCCTCCCCGCGGCAACCACACCCTCACTGCGCATGCGCCTCTCCTCCTCTCTCCCCTGCTACGCTCCCCCCCTCTCTCCTCTAGGCATCCCTGCCCGCGCCATCCACACTCCCACTGCGCATGCGCGTCCCACCTCTCTTCTCCTCTCCTACGCTCCCCCCCCTCTCTTCTCTAGCAATCTCTGCCCGCAGCGTCCACACACCCACTGCGCATGCGCGCCCCCCCTCTCTCCTACGCTCCCCCCCTCTCCCTCTCTTGCCTCGCGACGCCGACACAGGCAGCGTCTGCTAGCGAGCTTCTTGGTTGAAAAAACCGACTGCTCGCGCTGCACAACCGTTCACTGGCCACCCCGTATATATGGCAATGAATCTTGACCTCCAAGGTGGTGCCGGTGGGAGATTTCTCCTGTGCGTTGTTGAACAATAAAAATTCACAGCGTGCGCGTTAACTAAAAGCGGTCTGCGGCGGAGCTCGGTGGAGCTATATATGAAAAAAAAAATTAAAAAAATAAATAAATAAATTTAAAAAAACAAGAAAAAGCAAAAAAAAAAGGCGCTGCGCCGTGCTCCCGACCGGGCTGCAGAAATTAGGCGCCTTTTCCTTCTTCGAACCACAACCACCATATATAAATGGAGTGAAGCGCGCGCGAAATGCATTCGCATTTCCTCACGATTCCCTTCGGGGAGGTGGGGGGCTTTTTCTTTTTGCAAGTGCCTGTGCAAGCAGCCGCTTCAGTGTCGGACAGAGATGCTCATTCACAAAAATTTGTTCTTCGCTCGAGATTCCTACGTTACGATTCCTAATGCGATTTTTGCGGGCTTTCTCGACGACAAGGTCTCGTTTCTGCCTGCCTTTGAACTGAACCACAACGTTTGTTTCGCTCTGCTCACGAGTCGGTACGCGGTGGCACACCTCTATATCGCCAGCAGAAATGGGTTCACCTACTACATCACCAATCTTGCCTGCAAGATCAGTGATATTTTCATTTTCCATTTCGACGAGCCCTTTTATTTCAACGTTTGATCTGCGTGAGTATTGTTCACACTGAACAACCTGCTTCTGCAGTTCGACAATGACTGACTCATTTGCAGTGCATTTAGCTTTGAGCCTCTCGTTTTCCTTCCTTAAGCTTTCTCTCTCGGTGCGCCCTTCTGCTAACTGTTGTTTCATTGTTTCAAATTGTTTTTCCATGAATTCAAGTCCCTCTTTCATTTGTTTCATCTCGGCACGTAGTTCACGCATGTCAGAGCGCGCATCCCTATCTTTCTGTGACATTTCAAAAACAAGTCAGATATGCACAAAAGTAACTCGGTAAGCACGAAAGCACACAACAAGATGGCAGCGGTGACAGCAGAGGTTAAAAAAAAGCGTATCTATAACAAACAAAAGAAAAGCACCAACCTGCAGTACGACAATACGTTCAATTAGTCCTGCGCCTACGAGCCGTCACCACTGCCAAATGTCTCGCCGAGTGTCGACTGCTTCCTTTGTACTCGCGCTGATGCACTATGGGTAGCTTCCGGGTTGTGCCGATGCGTTGCCAACCTTGAACCGTCGGTGAAGGGCACCTTGCACCTAGCGGTTTGTTGCGGCAAGTCTACTGGTAATGGCGCAGTGGGTAGCTGCCAAGCTGCCTCCGATGCTGCGTTGCGGGTAGCTGCCGGGCTGCCTCCGATGCCGCGCTGCTTTCAGGCTTCCAGCGAAGGACACCCTAGTGCGTAGCGGTTTCTTGCGGTGAGTCTCTGGCTATCTGCAGTACGAAAATACGTTCAATTAGTCCTGCGCCTACGAGCCGTCACCACTGCCAAAATGCGGCGGGTTCCCAACGTTCACTCGTTTACATTGAACGTAGCGTGAGTTTAAACAAGAATGGGTTGGTTGGTTTATATAGCAATTTGTGAAAGCTGGAGGGTTGTTCTCTAAAGTTAGCCGCCGTTTTCTAGAACAGAACGAATCTGTTCGTTGACTCTTGTGTAATATACTATGAAAAGTTTGTTTCTCGCAGTGCACCCGCCGCATTGGCCGAGTGACGGTGATTTTAAGGGAGCATAGGCGAAAAATAGTAAGGCACTCAGTCATATCGCACCTATCATGCCCCCCCCCCCCCCCCCCCCCAGACCTGTATATTAACCTTGACAGAAGAAAAAGACAGGGGAGCAACAAGGAACAAGCCAAGTTTTTACAGGCCAGATTTTATTGAAAAGAGCACCGGAATCGCATCTGGTCTTAGTTTCTTCAAACCATCCTGCCTCCTTTGCTCGAAGCTTGTGTCCTCGAAGTGGGCCTAGAATACAGCAATAACGCGAAAAGTCATACACGGCACCAAAGACACATAAGTAGTCCATATACATTTTCTCTACAAGCATTAAATAAAAACTGAGATCACGATATTCAATCCTATTTGTGGGCGGTTATGAAATAAAAGGAAGACAACAAATTCCGTCGCAGCACCACACTCTCCCACAGGGCGTATTTGAGTTATAAGCCAACAACCGGCTTCCTTGGTGCAGACAAAGAGAAGCGTTTAGGACAGACAGCGGACAGACAGACGGACGGACACGAAGAGTAAATCAGTCGTATACTATATGATTAAAACGAAAGCTTTACTGGTTAAGTCGAGCGAGTTTCGATGTATATCTCGGCGTGGCCTTGAGGCGAAGAACGGATACCCCGCGGGGCTAGCCACGCAAACTTTAGTTGTGCCGTTGCAGTTGTGCACAAGTCTTCAGGGAACGCGTTCGTCGGCTCATCGGTCTACCTCTCTGAATGCCCTTCCTAAGCGTCTGAGGTGAAAGCGCAGGAGCGCGCACATCTGCCCGCAAAGGAACACGCGAACGCGAGCGACTGTTGATGGTTTACGGGCCTGGCGTTTCTCGCGTCAAATGCGGCGATGGCTTTGGAAAGTGATGAAACAAGGATAGTGAGTGCGCGCAGTACGCGTTCGACTAGCCATATCGTTAGGTTGGCGAACCACGCTTCGACTTAAAGGCTAAACAAGCATAACCGAGTAAACAAGCTTCGCGTTTACCTTGCACGGACTGCTTTTCGTCGCACGACAAAGCAAATCATTTCACGGAATATGCGGCGAATTCGCTCGCAATGCAACGGGTACTCACCTCACAAACACGGAAAGAAGTAGTGGGCTCCCAGCAATCTCGCTTCACTTGCGCAATCCAGCGTCTCCGTCGGTTAGGGCAATTCGAAGCGGAACATTCTTATGCCTCGTGTCCGGATTGTTGTGCATTGCGGCACGCAGCATCCCTGGCTTCTCAACTCCAAAGTTCTAGTAGATGCGATTAGCGCGAGGATGGTGTCATAGCAGAAGCTAGGTTTAGAGCAGCTTGCACACCCGCGCCAACGTGCAGCCGGCGCCGTACGACGGAGGAAAACCGACTGGCTCTGAGAAGCAACATGGCGCTCTCGCCGCCGCGTTGCCATGGAAACCTGGACTGGCAACACTGTGTTCTGGCGGGCGGCGGCAAGTGGTGGGTCAAAGGCTGACACCACCCTAAAACACGGAGGAGCGCGCACATGAAGGCTCCCTATAGACCCCTCGTCGCAGCGCCTCTTCGCTTTAGTGCCACTACACTGCGGCCGGCGCATGTACTAAAGCCGAACATTACCTGGACGCGGTCTCCGTCGCGGCGGGCGGATAGTGTCCACACCTAAATTAATATTCTTACACCATGTGCAGGTGTAACGACTCTCCTCAGGCGTGATCTAAGGTCAGCGTTCATAACAGACACGTGCGCGCCAGTTTCAATTAGGGCTGTAACTGGTACCATAATGGCTTACAGCGCATACTGACACAAGGACGAAGAAGAGATACACGAACGAAAATTCATTTGTTAGTCAGCGCTTGTCTTCGTGTATCTCTTCTTCGTCAGTGTGCGCTGTAAGCCATTATGGATCTTCACCAACTAGGCTGTTCAAAAACCTTGCTACGTAACTGGTACACAGTCCACGTCTACATTGATGAGGTTCCGATGTGCGGGCAGGGTCAGTAGAGGATTTTGGCATCGGGTCGTTATTGCAGCATCACCTCTAGGAGCTGATCCCGTCAGTTTTCCGGAGGTGAGCGCAGGAAGGAGCTTGGGGACGGCGATCGACGCGAAGGCGAGCGGGAGAAAAGGCGTTGCGGCGAAGGTGGGTCGAGTGCACGAAGTGTCGTCACGCTTTAGCGGGTCTATTTGCGGCGATGAGCGTGAATTCACGGCAGGTGGGCGATCGGCCATGGTGTCGAGTTTGAACAAGCACGGCAGTGATGAGAAATATGGCCGACACGACCGCAGCTGAAACATATTGGCCGATCGTCTGGTGTGCGCCATTCCGCCGTGTTGCGATAACGTGGGGGGACCAGAAAAACGTTGCTTGGATGTGACAGCGACAGGCGGATTTGGTGGGGCACAGTCTGGTCGATGAATAGCGCAGATGTTGTTCAAGCCGACGTGGGCCAATTCCTGACGCACGATGGTCTGAATGAGGGAGACGGTGGCGTGATAGTTGACGGCTGTTGACGTGAGTGAAGCCGCGGCTTCGATTGCCCGGCGGACAATGCGGACAACATCACTGGAACTTTCCGTAGAAGGCAGTCGGAGGTCCTCGCAGGTGGATCTAGCAGCCGTGTTAGTTAGGCGTGCAAACTGATGGAGAACACGGAGGCGCTTGGCTTCCTCAAAGCGCCGGCATTCAGAAATGATGTCTTGCACAGATGAGTTCTTGAAAATATTTTGAAGGACACTTTGTACATTCCAAAGTGTGTACGGCGAAAGCGTGTGGCCATTCCACTGATTATGCCATGTCTTTTTTTCTTTTACACTCTCAGTGGGATAAGACACAAACCGAATGGGTGCGTGTTTTCTTCTTTAATTTTTTTACCGCGAATCGCAGCGAGACGCGAGACTCATCTTCCTCCGTTCGCATGCGTTAGTATTTTCTCGCGCTTTGCGCATCGTGCAAACGCCATCCGCGTTCCAGCTCTTAAATTGGCGGACCCTTTGTAAATTGGAAAGTGTATTCCGTGAACGCTTGGGTCCATTGAGACGGCGTCGGTCAGAATGATTGCAAACTCTGGGCACAGCGACGCTACGCAAGCAAAGCGCGAGCGCTATAGAGTCCGACGCGACCGGCGTCCGTCTGCGCATCCCGGCGGCCACCTGGCTCCGTGCCAGAGCTCGGATGGACGGACGGACGGACGGACGGACAGACGGACAGACAGACAGACAGACAGACAGACAGACAGACAGACAGACAGACAGACGGACGGACGGACGGACAGACAGACAGACAGACGGACGGACGGATGGACGCCGGACGGAGGTCGCACGGACACCGGACGGACACCAGACGGACGTGAGCATGAGACATTAAAGGCTTTCGCCTTAAAGATTACACCATCTCCCGCTAAAGGGAACCATGTGTAGATGCGAAGCAGCGGGCGCTAACGCTTACACTGGCGGCGGCGTTGACGCTGGCGCTCATCGCAGCGTTGCACAGGAGAGAAACCTGGGGGGGGGGGGGGCGCAAGGCACGCAGTGATGGACCGGTGTTTCCTACTGGAACATCCCAATCGCTGCTAATGGGCAATGAGAGACAGAAGGCTCGGACTGGACACAGACACCCGCAGTCCGCTTTTAGTTAACGCGCACGCTGAGAATTTTTTATCGTTCGACAACGCACAGGACCAATTTCCCACCGGCACCACCTTGCAGGTCAGGATCCATTGCCATATATACGGGGTGGCCAGTGAACGGTTGTGCAGCGCGAGCAGTCGGTTTTTTCAACCAAGAAACTCGCTAGCAGACGCTGCCTGCGTCGGCGTCGCGAGGCGAGAGAGGGGGGAGCGTAAGAGAGGGAAAGACGCGCATGCGCAGTGGGGGGTGTGGACGCCGCGGGCAGGGATGCCTAGAGGAGAGAGGGGGGAGCGTAGGAAAGGAGAAAGGGGGGAGCGTAGGAGGGGAGAGAGGGAGGGGACGCGCATGCGCAGTGAGGGTGTGGCCTCCGCTGGGAGGGATGCCTGGAGGAGAGAGAGGTGGAGAGGAGGTTTTTTATTTTTATTTTTTTTATGGGTTGGCGCATGAGCAGTGGGGGGTGTGGACGGACGGACGGACGGAGGGACGCCGGACGCCGGACGGACACCGGACGGACGTGAGCATGAGACATTAAAGGCTTTCGCCTTAATACAACAAGGTGAAAGGCATCATCGGCTATACCCTTGATGGCATGGGCGACCTTATCGGCTTCGGACATCTGCGAATCCACCTTGCGGCACAAAGCGAGCACGTCGTGAATGTGCCTGAGGTGCATGTCTGATCACGAGACGCGAGCTCTTTTTGGGCGGCGCGCTGACGTCCCACAGGCTTGCCAAATAGCTCCCGAAGCTTTCGCTTGCACACATCCCAGCAGGTCAGCTCCTCCTGGTGCGTTTCATACCAGACCTTCGCGGTGTCGCTTAGGTAGAAAATCACATTGGCCAGCATGAGCGTAGAGTCCCATCGTACGCCCACATGCTCGTCTGTCTTTAGCCAGTCTTCTACGTCCACGCCATCGGTACCCGAAAAGGTACCTGGGTCTCTCGGAGGCTCCAAGATGAGGGTTGACGGGCCGGTTGGAGAGGGCACAGTAGCCGATGACGGGTCGGCATTGTTGACTTCCATCGCCGCTGAAGAAGCAACCAGGCGTCCGCTGCGAAGCATCGTCTCGCGTGAGGAGAATACCAAGCACCTTCCACCAAAGATGTTACGGGGATAGTATATTTGCACTGTCTACACACAAGCTAAGTTCGGCTTGGACCGAGAAGGTCTGCAGTATATTGAAATAAAAAAATAAATAAGTTCAGCGTCTGACAGGATGGCGCCCAGCGCTCGCAGTCTGTCGACGTCGTCTTCAGCCCGTTACAATACGTTTTATTTTAATTTTGATTCTACTAATGCTATTAAACTGTACCTTGTTCTAGTCGCTAACAGTTTGAGTCATAAAATAATTGTTGGCGATGCGTTCACACCAGCCTGCAGCACTCCTGGGCCATCGTGATGTCGACGGCGTCATTCGTGTCACGCACCACATGTTAAGACACTACAAAGCTCCGAAGCATTCTTCCAGTCAAAGATCGCTTTCAAGAAAGCGCGTTTCCTCTCACCCCAAAAGCGGAGCATGAAGGCCTTCCCGAGACTATCTCACGAGAGGCGACAGTGAGGCTTGGTTCGCGTGTGATATTCGCACGCAGATGCCCTTCGCTGGATTTAGACTATGTGTACTAAGGCGTTCACCGGGGCTGTGAAGCGCTCTTAGAACGGTATCAACACTCAGTCGACATGGTATATACGCGTCAGCTTCGATTGTGTCAAAATGAAGCGCCTACCTTCCGCGCAAGTCTGTACGTGCGAAAGGAGGCGCTCCGCTCGTCTTGGGTTACGGCCGGAGAATAAGCGGGCCGAAATGAGATCCACCATTTATCACCCGCCATGCATCCGGGCTTCCTCGGCGAAGGAAGGAGAAGGCGCTCTTCCCACGTGCTCTCTGCCTCTTCGCTCCAAACGGCTAGGCGCCTTTCAGTGCATTACTTTTGCACTGCAAAGAACAGTGTGAAGGGTGGAAACTTGGCCATGTTGGTAGGACATAATGAATGAACAGCGCAGCAAGCAAGGACTGACGAAGATACACACAGCGTTGAATTCCCACGATGTTGAATAGCGAAGCGAAGTACATACATATGTGTCGAATGTAGGCATGCGTAGAGGGGTGCAGTTAACAACCGCGTCGATGTCTATACAATAGGAACAGCAAAAATCTTGCCATGCAGTACACAATATAAGCGTCTTGAGTTGGGCTGCTTCGTACGTACTGATTTTGAATGAAGAAACAGCGCTGGAACAGGACGGAGACGAGAAGCGCCGTGTTTGTCTCTTCTCGTCTCCGTTCTGTTCCAGCGCTGTTTCTTCACACAATATAAAATTGATCAAGACACGCAATCTCATTCTGCAATAGCGCAACTGAAGGGGAACTTACACACACGCTGTCAAATTTTCTCATGTGTTCAGACAACTTCACAGAGTTTGCGACAATAAACGCACGAGGTCAGCATTACTGGCATTTACGAATTTAGGGTTATCTTTATCGTGGATTGTGCACTTAATATTTGTAGTAATGGGAACAAAATACTATATCCTCTGCTTGTAGATCGCTTGAAACACTCTGATGCAGGGAACCGCTCTTTCCAGAATCATCATTTGTTTCGCGATAGGTTAGCTTGCTGGATGAGAGGAGTTACATGACAAGTAGTCATTACATTTGTGGCATTAGCATTTCACTCCCTGTCTAACTAACCATCTTCACCTTGGTTAATATCTGCTCAATCTTACGTTCTTTGTAAAATTTAGTTTCTTAGTATATACATGTGCCGATAGTGTTTCGTGATTTACGAAGTGATATTAATGTAGTCAACACGTCATGAAGGATAATAAATACGTAGTCAACGATCTTTCCGTGTTGAAGACTCGTAGTATTCTACATGTAATAGGACTTGCGCAGGAATAAAACGAGAAATAACGACCGCGATGAATCATCCGTATCATGTGGTCTTGGATTAATTTCACCTTGCCCTCAACGATGTTTGGCATGCGCTTCCTTGTAAGCGCTCATAGATGTGTTTTCAAATCTCACTATTTCTCCATCGCACCCTTTCTTCCTTTAAAGGGCCCCTAAAACACACCGAGTTCAAAGGCGAGGCAGTAGTTTCTTTCTCGCCTTCACTAACCTTCCTAAAAGCACCGTCTCCTCCTCACCACTTACGTCTTCATAAAACACGGGAAACATCAGCACTAAGCGTTCAGCCAGTCAGGATTTCACGCTTTTCGACTACACGATGTTATCTCCGCTTGCGCAGTCGCAAATACAGAAAACGAAGACAAATCAGTTCATCGCGCACGATAGTCATGCGAGACAATGCAGAACGGGCATGCGATTTCATGGCGAAGCAGGGTAGAAGACAATTCACTACAGATATCTCTAGTATCGACCAATCGATAGCTTATTCCATCTCGAAGTCAGGAATTGTGCCGCCAAGATGGTAAACACCGGGAGTGAATAACGTGCTCGTTTTTCGTATTTTCAGAGGTTGTTTAGGGGCTCTTTAACGTGGCGAAAGTCACCGTCGTTTCGCACAAATGCCACCGTCCTCAGTACCCGCTCAAATAAAAAAAAAAAACTGCTTCAGTTGCTCTGTATGACCTCGGTATCTTGCTAAGCATGCGCCAAACGCCCGCAAAGTGCTCTCATAAAAGCCCAAAGGTCACACAGTAGCGATGACTTGGCATATTCGGAAAGCGTCGAAATGTATACCTGAAAAATAGAACTACGTGATGAAGCGCGACAAAAGCTTTTGGACACCGAGCTGCCGGAGGAAGCGAGAGAAACGGCACCGCGATTCTGACGGCGTTTCGAATCTTTCGAAGTCGTTCTCTTCTCCTCGTGGCAAACACTTTCAAAGGTCTACCCGAAGTGACAAACGGAAACGTTCTTTCTCAGGTTACATGGCGGGCTCTGTCACGGAATCATAATGGCCCATTGTGGAAATCCGAGATGCCCCGGTCTTCATTTTCAAAGGGCGACCCCCCTGCCGCCTGGCCTTCCAAATCAATCGACAGATATATATATATATATATATATATATATATATATATATATATATATATATATATATATATATATATATATATATATATAGGGAGAGAGAGAGAGATACCTTTAATCTAAACCGTGCCACCCAACCCCCGAACAACGCCTCTTTTTTTTTTTTTTTTCGCAGATCGGCGTCCCTCCTACAAGAGGACGGGGAGGGCGTGCTGATTGCGAGGTGCCAAGTACTTTTTTGATCAGTTTCATTTCCGATTCCAGGCCGACTACCACGCCCCTGCTCATCTTTCTTCCGATCATGAACCGCGTTGCTTTTTTTTCGTGCTCATGCTCATGCTTTACGGAAAATAAACACTGGTGAGCTGTGTGTGCAGTGCCAAATCTTCTACGCCATTCGTTATGGAAGATGGCGAATACACCACTCTAGGATTTCTCTGTCTTCCGTTTTTGTTGAAAGACATTCTAACCCGCTTTTCTCATCTTGATGCAGTTATTTTCAAAACATCGCGTTTCACCGTCTTCTTCATTCAACAACGTGCGTCTAAAGCACACGGGTTCCTTCTTTCATTCCTGCGCTTGGCTTCTCCCCGCGTTGTTCCATGTCCCCTCTACAAGCTTTTGTGGATTCTTATTGGAGGGATCGTTTACATTTACCTCTGCCTTCGGTTGACCTTGCTAGCAGACGATACGAAGCTAGCGAGCGGCTTTGGCTTGGCTCGAGTTGGTTTTTGCTGCCCTCTTTGGGAAGCCCCGTCTCCGACTACACCTCCTTCTTTTGTTCGAGTTCGCGTGCGGCGAGCGCCGCGGGAGACGGCTCATAAATCTCCGGCTTCTTCTCAGTGGCACGCCGACCCTCTGCGGTCCCGTCGGCTTCGTGCTTTCCCCCCGAACCTTGCCCCAAGTTTCTTTGCCTCTCAGATATCGGCCGTGACCTCCTTCGGTGAGCTGCCTCTCAAGGTTCAATTGGAGTTGCGCACGAGACACAGAGATCTTGTGTCTCGTTCTGATCATTACATGCAAGGGTTAAACATCAGTCCGCCGGTCATTTGTAATGCGCATGCTCCTAATAATACACAGTACAACGCGGAATACACTTATCAAAAATTTTCATCCTGTTTAAAGATTGTACTCCCATTCCCTTGCAAGAAAACCCGAAACATGTTTTGCTGTTTGGAGTATGCATTGAGATGTACAAAATGAAAAGAAAAAGAACTACACTGATGCTTTGCTAAAATTGATAGTTTCCACAATACTGCAGAATCTAATTCCCACCCTCCAGAAGCACACCTTCTACTCTCTCACTAACATAGATCGCATGAAAACACCTGTTTCGGGAATGCGCAAAGCCTGTATTCGCTCCAGTTCACAGTCGAGGTAGCGAGCAAGCCTGTAGCGTGAGAAAATATTGCGAGGTAACCTGCTGACCATGGTTGCATCCGTGTTGCTGCAGCGCATTTCGATATCTTTGTCATAACCTTCCATTACTGGAAGTGGACGGCAGTGTCGCCGTCTCATGAATTCGCTTAGTTTCTGGTTCTGGGCATGCCCTCGCGGTACTTTCAACAACTCACAGTACCTGACAACGCTGCTTGTCATAAAGCTGCACAATTCTTTTCAAACCAACGAACGAGAGAACGTTCATTTGGCCCGCAACTCAAGTAAGCTGAGCTCGTAAATAATGACGCATCGTATCACGAGATAAAGTCGGCCACATCAATGCAGAAGATATCGCAACAGTCATATTTTCACGTAGTCGTGACGTTGACGAAGGCAGCAGTCGGCGTGTCCAAGATTAGACTCTTTGTTTGGCCGAACTTGTGGCCGGTAAACGGGAAGTCAGACTACAGAAAACACACTGTACAATGATAGCGAAGAACAGAGCGTCGGCCGTCGATAAACTGGTCATCGCTGGTACGCGCCCCGTCTTTTATACATGGCGCATCGAACTTTTCAGCCTCATCGCTGGTGGTCGCGCAAGCTCTGGAATAAAGGTGTTACTGTTCGGGCAATCTTAACAAAAGGATCTATTACAATCGCGAAGCTTCTCGGCGCCATCTGCGCCAAGTATCGCTGACAGTCTTTGTGGGTGTAAAGTGAATACAGCAAAACTCAAACAAGAAACGCGCGTGGCAATGCACCCTCTGAGAAACAGCATCCCCCCCCGATGCTTAAAACAAAACATGTAAAAAAATACATGCTACAATAAATAACAACAATAAAGCAAGTGACAAAAAAACTTGAGTTCTCAGGTTCCTTAACACGCGTAGAACGGTTTAAGGCGCACCACGCACGACCTCGGCACGTGCCCGCTGAGAGTTCCTGATGCCGTCGGTGATAACCTCATAGTCGAGTGCGCCAAGACGTCGAAGTTCTCTATATGGTACGAAGTATAGGCGAAGAAAGTTCTCGCTGATTCCGCGTCGGCGTATCGGCGTCCAGACCCACACACGGTCATCGGGTTGGTATTCCATGTGGAGTCGTTGAAAACTGTAGCGACGGCTGTCGGTCTTTTGCTGGCTCTGGATGCGCAGACGGGCGAGTTGTCTGGCTTCTTCGGCGCGCTGAATGTATACGTTGACGTCCATGTTTTCCTCGTCGGACACATTGAATAAAATTGCGTCGAGCGTCGTTGTCGGGACCCATCCATAGACCATAGAGTTTCCTAAAATTAACTCAAGGGGACTCTGGCGCTGCGATTGTTCAACTACCATGGGATACACGGATTTGCCTATAGTCTTCGTGCTTGCGGGATTTGAACGCACTAGTGGCTTTGTTTATTGTTGTGTTTTGGTTTTGCTTCGGATGAAAAAGTAGGCTATTGTGAACTTCGTGAGCTGATTTGAATTGGTGAGCCTAAAAGGTTAAGGTGTTGAACTGAAACTGCTGCACATTTGCTCAACTTCTTCTGGCGACACAGCGGCTCCAGGCCTGGTGGACCCAAACGGAGCCGAAAGAACGATGATTAGACAAATTCGTGTACTACCCACCATTCCCATGCTGGCTGAAGCGCCATGCGTTGGAGCTCCCATAGTAACTAGCCGCCAGAGTTCCCTCTAGTGTTCTATTAGAAAACTCTATGCCGTAGCCCAACGTGTACGGCGTCATCCTCGTCGTTTTTCGTACGGACGTGTTGTATACAAAGCTCGCATACGGAAGGATGACATCCAATGTCTTGTGCTCGACGTCGGCGTACATGGACAGCATATCGGCGATGATGTTACTTAGACGCTCAGTGAGGTCATTGGTCTGTGGCTGGTAGGAGGTGGCCCGGCGGTGACTTATCTGGCTATACCTCAGAATCATCTGAGTTAGGTCCGCAGTAAAGGCCGTAGCTCTGTCGGTAATGAGGACCTCTGGAGCGCCATGACGCAGGACGATGTTCTCGACCAAGAACTTTGCTACCTCGGCGACACTGCGTTCGGGCAGGGTCCTTCTCTACGCGTAGCGGGTGACGTAGTCAGTAGCTACGACGATCCATTTGCTTCCGGAATGCGTCATCGGGAACGGCCCCGGTAAGTCCATGCCGATTTGCTGGAACGGCCGGCGAGGTGGCTCGATGGGCTGCAGAAGTCCAGCTGGCCTAGTCGGCGGTGTCTTCCGTCAGTGACAATCTCGGTGTGTCTTTACGTAGTGGATGACGTCGGCGGTGAGATGAGGCCAGTAGTACTTTTCTTCTATCCTCGCGAGCGTGCGAGAAAGGCCCAAGCGTCCAGCCGTCGGATCGTCATGCAGAGCGTCCAGAACTTCCGGACGTAACGCTGAAGCGAGGACGTAGTTGGCCTGAAGTGGCGAGAAGTTTTTGTTTAGGTGCACTCCGTTCCGCAAGAAGAACGACGCCACTCTATGCTTGAATACATTTGGAACAACGGTGGCCTTCCCCACGGCGCTTAAGGATCCCGAGATGAAGTCACCGTCCTCGTCGTCCTGCGGCGATGCGTCAGCGGGGGCACGGGACAGGCAGTCCATCTTTTCGTCCACCTTTCATTCTTCACATTTACATTACAATTACTCATAATAACGTCCCCAATACTCGGCATCATTATTTGTTAGTTCTCATTAATATTGTCTCTAACAAAGAAAACGAGCCCTTGAACTTACACTTCCTTCCTTCATTCATAGCGAGGGTCTCGTTCTGGAAGACTTGGTGCTTTCAGGTGGTATGCGAGGGATTATTGGTAAGCTGCCAGCTCGTAATAGGATCACGTGCTGCGTGACGCCAACAGGCAAAAAAAGAGTGCTCCACACTCGCCTTAGTGGCTAGTGGCGGCGCTAATTGACGCTCCCACGTTTAAATGCACATATATACCCTAGAGAGTGGACGGGGGTATGACCGCCGCTGTAGCTCAGTGGTAGAGCGTCGGACGCGTTATTCGAAGGTCGCGGGTTCAGTTCCTGCTGGCGGCAAGTTATCTTTTCGACCCCTCTTCTTCCTTCACATTTACATAACAATTACTTCTAATTACATCCCCTCCACTTTCCTTGGCCTCATTCTCTGTTAGTTCTCATTAATATTGTCTCTAACAAAGACAACTAGCCCTTGAACTTAAACTTCTTTCCTGGATGCTGCACAAGTGTCTTGTTACTGCTTTATTTTGTGACTACCTTTGTGTTACGACAGCTTTAAGTCTGTGAGCCGTGCATCCAAGCTCATGATGCTTGTTCCAAACGTATGTAGTCTAGCCATCTTCAGGCTGTTGCCTTGTGTGCATAAAAGCAGTCATACATCTGATGTATGTGCTTGGACATACATGGAGAGAAATCGGAACACTACTGGCTGCTTTTCTTGGTACTGAAAGAATGACTACTGAGAAAAGCACTTTGCTTTTAGTTTGTTAGACACAGCGTTCATGGGAACAGGCAATAAATCCAAGGAAAGTATATATAGGGTATGTTATCTGAAGTAACATTGACGTAAATGTGAAGAAATTGAAGTGGAAGAAAAGATAAATTGCCGCCGGCAGGTGCCGAACCAGCAACCTTCGAATAACGCGTCCGATGCATGCTCTAACAATTGCGCTACACATTGATAGAGCACGTAACAAACATAGCGCCCTTTCGCCAAACCTGGCCCTTCTGCCACCAAAATCCACTCATTATGTAGCTAACATGAGAAAGATTTTGAAATTCGAGTTTCCTTGTCGTATTTGTTGTCTGTCTGACTGTAGCTGACGATCCACTCGTGCGCAGGTCACCCTTCCCTATGGAAACCCAGTCGCGCGCCACCTCGGCGCGCTGTCCTGTGGCGTGCAAGGGGTGCGTGCGTTCGTAAACGTGCGCGCGCGCACTTAGCCGACGAACGTGACCTCAAGAGAAAAAATCCCACGCATGGTAGGAATCGATGTAATGCGAAGCAAAAAGCAAGGACCTAATCATGCTGTTCATAACATACATGTCATTATTTACATGTTAGGAGCTGTCATTTAGGTTCGTCATACACTCACGTCACGCAATACCAATTTTGGTGTATATCAAGCTCGCAAAACGGCCCCGAGTGCCCCATGAGCATCGCATGTAAATCATGTCGGACATGACATGCATGACCTGATTTTCATGTTACCACTTACCATTTATGTTCGTTATACAGTCACGTCACACAATACCAATTTTGGTGTAGATCAAGCTTGCGAACTGGAAGCAAGTGCACCATGAGCGTGGCATGCAAGTCATGCTGTACATGAAGTCATGATTTTTATATTACCAGTTGTTATTTATGTTTGTCATACAGTCACGTCATGCAATACCGGACTTGTTGTATATCAAGCTAGCCAACTGGCCGCGAACGAGCTATGAGCATAGCATGCAAGTCATGCTGCACATGACATGTCATGATTTCCATATTACCACTTGTCATTTACGTTCGCAATACAGTCACGTCACGTAACACCAAATTTGGTGTATATCAAGCTATCGAAACGGCCCCGAGTGCGCCATGAGCGTGGCATGTAAATCATGTTGTACATGACATGCACGTCATCACTTTTATATTACCACCTGTCATTCATGTTGCTCATGTAGAAATGTGTCATATCATCCCAATTTTTGAATGTATCAAGTTAAGAAAACGGCCGCATGAGCACTACGGCCATGATCTGTAAACCATACCGTTCATGACAAGTTGTTAATGATTTTCATCATATGACCTTGACATTAATGTTTGTCAATCATATTATGCCATACCAATTTTGGTGTAAATCCCATTAACGATATAGTCTGGAGAGCACAAAGTCGTAGGCGGATAGATAGATAGATAGATAGATAGATAGATAGATAGATAGATAGATAGATAGATAGATAGATAGATAGATAGATAGATAGATAGATAGATAGATAGATAGATAGATAGATAGATAGATAGATAGATAGATAGATACGCTCAAAGCCATCGAAGTTCGCTTACAGGTGCTTCGCATTAAAAACCAATAGCGCGCAAGCGCTCCCGGCGGGGCCCTCTGGCTTCCTCCTCACCCTCCCTTTTTCCTCTATCGCGTGCGCTGCGGCGACAGGAATTCATAATACGCCGCCCGGAAGACCGATGTACGGCAGTCAATCACCTTCGCCATTGTTGAAATAGTGCTGCTTAGAGCTGCTGTAGATGCTACCTTTAGGAGCCAAATACAGTCTCGCCGCTCAATCGCTCGGCACCCGAAGGCGAGGTCACCGGCCGTCCGGCTTATGACGTCAGTGAGGAGTTCGCGACCATAGGTGCAGGCTTGTGTGCATGCGCCCTCGAGGAGCAAATGCCGCGCACTTCTAAGCTTGTGTCCCATTATAGGCATACACCACGTTCCTAAGAAAATAAGAAAGATAGCAAACGAACAGCAAAAAAAAAAAAAGCCGTTAAAAGCCTAGCGCTCTACCGACTGAGCTACCCAGGCAGCAAGAATCGCCATTGTTATTCCGCGTGAACTAAAAAAAAAAGGAAAAAAAAATCACAGCATATCCGCGGAGTGAATGATGATGAGTGGGCGAAGCTCCGGAGGTACATCATCAAAGACGTGATGGTGGTTGGTGGCATGTGGTCAAACGATATGCATCTGAGACCACATCGCGATGCCATGTGTTGTATGGCATCGCGATCGTCATCGTCATCAGCAGGTGGCTACTACATAGTGGGTACATTCCATGTCCCCACTATGATGACGCTGCCCTTATGGCAGCGTCATCCCCATGTGTTGTATGGCATCGCGATCGTCATCGTCATCAGCAGGTGGCTACTACATACAAGGGACGCACGACCGACAGGCTAAGGAGCTTCGCCCCTAAAAGACACGACAGAGAAATGGAGAATTGTGCGTGTGTTTCCAGCACGAAATTTAGGCAGAACTTTGCGCATGCCTTGTGTCAATTTGTCGTCTCTACTTCGAGCGTTAGCTACCAATGGTAGAGAGGAATATTTGATTGTTATTATTATTATTATTATTATTATTATTATTATTATTATTATTATTATTATTATTATTATTATTATTATTATTATTACAGCATGCGATCACAAGAAGGGCCGTTTTCACGCCGTAGTTGTCCGCCACCGGTGTTCTTAAAGGGATACTGAAGAAAAATGGGAAAAACTGACAAAAACATCAAAATTCTACTCGGAAGACGCCACTGTTCCGATAAACATAGTTTATTTCGCGTATTTTTGAAGAGTTGGCTGTATTTGTGGTGGACTGTCAGTGGGCGGCGGCTGCACGCGAGCTCGAGCCATGACGTCAGATTCTCCCTGGCGCATGCAGGGTGCACGTGCACCTGTCCTTCTCTTCCTTTTCTCCTCTTCTCCTTTCATTCCACTCTCTCCCTTCCACAAAAAGCACTGATGCATTACCCCAGCCGTGAGCATTGTTCACTGCCGTAGTGGTTCTGCGAAACGTAGTGCGAGCTGAGCGGGTTGAGAGGCGCAGGCGACGGCTGGCATTGGTGGGATGCCTGTTTCCGGCGAGTTACACGTCACTTCCTCTAGTTCACGGCGCGGCCGTTAGACGCGGCGGTTTGTGAAAAACTGATTAAATTCATTACTTTCCTCTAGTTTCTGCCTGAAATGAAGGTTGTGTCCATCGATTTCAACACCCAATCTTTCAATCTGGCTGGAAATCTTGGCGGCAAAATTTTTGTTCAGTATCCCTTTAAGCACTTTTGCTCGAAATAAGAAAAAAAAATTAACTAAATAAAAAAGTAACTAAGACAGAACCGGCATCGAACTCGGGCCCCCTGCGTGGCAGCCCAGTACTCTACCACTGAGCTACGCCGTTTTTTTTTCTCTTTAATGCATGGAATCATTACTTGCAATTGTTGCGAACTGCGCACATCATAATTTGTCACATAAGAATTGTTTTAACATGCACAACACCTACGTTGTTCCAAACAGTAGGAGGCACTTCAAAAGTCAGGCAAACACACACAAGCGTCCAGAAGTGCAAGCCGCTCCGGAACGGGGTCAAGGGTTTCAACAACACTGCGCACTTGAGCAGCTTCTTCTCGGAAGACAGACCTCGTCGATCGTGGTGGCTCGGCGTGCCTGTCAATCATGCGACTTTTCCACAGCGAATAAAGTTCTAATAACATAAACAGATCATATGGCGTATTATCGGTGAGGCTCTTTTTGAAATGGAGGAACCTAATACCATGAGCTGTGATAGGGAGGTCTTTTCTGATTGTTCTCTTTAGAATGGCCCAAAAATAAAATGCGTCACGACAATGAATGAAACAGTGTTCTATCGTCTCAGGTTGGTTACAGAGTCTACAATTTACATTCCAGGGCACATATATTGGTTTTTCATTAAGCCATGTCTTCAATGGTAGAGTGGAAGTGTGTAGCTTAAAGAAAAACGTTTTAGCTGCTGGAGATACACACATTTTACGTACACGGATTATTACATCACGACCAGACAAAAGCGAATATGGCCGTCCATAAACAGGTTCAGGGAAGAGGCTGTTCAACAGTGCATCGGTTAGTGTTGTTCTGTCAATGTTATATAAATACTCTAAAGTAAACCTGGATTTCAAAAAGTTGACAGTATCGACAATTTCTTTTAGAAATCCCCACAACTGCGATTCTTTAGCAACGTTTGTTGTGACATAAATGAAAGGAAGGTGGTAACATAGACGGTTTCGAAGAACCGCGAGAAGAAAGGGGTGACGCACGTCCTTAAGGTAAAAAAATCGCGATACCAACTGTCGCACAAACAAATGAACTAGGCTGAGGCCACCCTTTCCAAGCGGAAGAAAAAGATTGTCTCTTCTCATGGGTTCCCATGAAGAGCACCAAATAAAAGAAGCAAATATCCTGTGAAAGGCTTGAATGTGCACACGAGAGCAGTGCAACACCTGCAGAACATAAATAAGTTTTGATGCAAGAAATATGTTGCATGCTTTCGCTCTCGCAAAAATAGAAAGGTCTCGTCCTTTCCATGTTGACACCTTTCGACGTATAGTAGTTGTCGCGGATGTCCAATGTGGGCCGCTATTGCGATAGTTATCAAGAGGCACACCAAGATACCGCATAGGAGTCGCATTCCAATGGATGTTTGAGAACGCCGACGGAGTTTGAGCCCACATACCCAGCCAGAATCCGCTGCTTTTATCAAAGTTTATGCTGCCGCCAGCGATTTCACAGAAACGTAAAGTAGTGGTTACTGCTTCTTCAACGCTGGGTTTATCGACGCAAAAAAAGGCAATGTCATCGGCATAAGCTAGAACTTTAATTTCCTCAGCCTCATATCGGTATCCTCTAATTCCTGAAGTTTCTTTTTTTTCATTATTGCATGCAATCAACACCAGTAATTATTGTGACCTGCGCACAACATAAATGCTCTAAACTGCGTTGCAAACTGACCCTATGCAGGCTTCATTTCGGGTAAGGAATCGCGTTATCATGTGTAATAAAGCGTTTTAGACCAGTAAAGTAACAACCAGGCGTCACACAATGCGGACTGCGTAACGAGTGGGTCGTCCAATGCTCCAACCCATCACAAAAGCCACACGCATAATTCTTCATCGTCGTCAGCCACAGCATCAACAAAGTGCGCATAGCGCGTTACAAGTGTGTAGCGGGTACCGCGCTTTTCAGAAGAATGACGAATAATGGCATAGTGGACGCCTCCCCGCTACACAAAAGTTACGATGATTTATGGCGTTGTGGCTACCATGCAAGTGTGCTTGTATAAGTGTGCTTGTATTAGCTCGTATTAGTTTGTGCCTGTATTAGTTGCCCGGAGAGTGTTTGAAAAAGGCTCCAGAAAGGCGGCTCTTCCAGCTTTCTCTGTGACTGCGCTGCGCGTTCCGCGCAGGCCTGGCGGTTATGTTATTATTATTATTATTCTTAATATTATTATTATTATTATTATTATTGTTGTTGTTGTTGAAATCAAGGCTTCGACGGACACCCGTCTGGTCGGGAAAATTGTGAACAAGGCTACCGTTCTGGGTGAGGAAACGTCAATAGATTTTAAAGACGATAGTCTTTCTTGGGATACTTAAACGGACAAATTTTGGTCTGTCTGTCTGTTTCTCTGTTTGTCGGCACGTCACACGATTCAGCCACCCGGCCAAAGTTTAACCACTTTCTGAGCGCCCAGCCATCTTGCACAAGTATTTTTGTTCATACTTGTGAACATTGTCGATCAAAAAGCAAATGTTACGCATGTCTGAGGAGCAACGTCAATAAATAAGTAGTCTCTGGTATGTTTCTTTATAAGAAAATACATAGATACGTAATTATGAAGACCCCAGCGTTTCTTAGGCTGCGCTCAAAAAGCGACGCTATGCACGAAAAAGCCCTCGGCCGACGATATGTTGCTGCTGGGTTCTGCACAAGGTGATGTTTCTTGACAGCACTGCCAGATGGCGTCCATGTCTCACGCAGCGCCTCTTCTATTTTATCAAGGCCAGCCAGATGCGGCCGATTCAACATAGAGAAAGCGCTGTCTGAGGCAAGGCAAAACAGTGTAGTACGGCCGGCAGAAGACTATCGTCTTTCGACGACATTTGCGGCGAAGCACGCAGATACGCGGCCAATTTTTTTCTCTTGTGGTCGGCGTCCTCGTCTTTTTACTGGTTATTGTTGATCCTCCTGCCAATCGCTAAATTCTATCCAAGACTAGGCCTTTATAGCCTGCTTTGGGGTTTGTATATGGAAGGCGGGGGTGAAGGATAGGCACGCGCGCATTTTGAAGTGCACGCGCGCTGCTCCTCTTGCCGGCCATGGTATAAGCTACTACACTGTTCTAGCTCGCTGTAATGCTACTGCGAGTCCGGTAACGCGGCACCTTCCATGGCGAAGTTGATTTCCGAGCGTACCTCGTAGGTTGGCCTTACCACACTTCCAGTTACGTCATTCGGGCTAAACCACGAAATAAAAATGGCAGCAATTTTATGTGATAACGCGCAGTGCTGTATATACGTTACCGAAAAAAAAATTAATAAATACGTTACTCGTTACTCTAACAAAAAAGGAACGCGTTACCGCCCCACGTTTCCTACAAAAAAAAGTTAACACTTTGCCGTTACCTTTACCACGCGTTACTTTTACCGAAAGTAATGAACTTACGTCTGCCGTTACTCCACAAATCATAAATTTTAAACAATTGGAAACTTTTTAAATATCAAATTTATGTTTCACATAAAACTTCTAACCAAAACAAATATACCTAAAATGCTCATTTAACGAGAATTATTTGCACAAATGTACCGGACCTTATCAATTTTATAGTGTCTCAAAGTTTCCTGAGGCGCGATTCTCGCGGTGTCCACTTAGTGGACATGTCCACTTCGGCCTCCACTGATTGGCTGGAGCTCGGCGAGCAGCGCGCCGCCTGTTTCCGGTCTTTCTTCCGCAACGTCATTTTGACGTCACGCAGCTTCCACAACTCTCGACACAAATAAGGAAGACTGGATGCGTTTCGCCGCAACAAATGCTGTCCCCAGAGATCCGCCTTAGGAGGCACATCTGAGAGGCCGTGCATGAACTCTAATCACGTTAGCCCTTGAATTAGGTTTAACGCGGCCGCCCGCCTGATGTCGGGTTTTTGGCACGTGGCGACAAAATACACGTACGACGAGACACTGTACGACTCACCCGACGTGCAAGCAAGCCGGCGCAATCGGCCGCACTATGCGCGGAAACGCTCAGAAATGTTGACACGATACAAGGATGCTGGCGCCATCTAGTAAACAAACCTGCAAACGCTCCTTTCCGCGTACAGTAAATTGCATAAGTGGCTATTGTATCTTTCCTAAAAGTAGTTGATATAAACATCAAACAATTTTCGTTCGTCTATAATACGTGAACCCGCTTGTTTACCATTTTTATTGCGAGAATTTCAGTCTTTTCAAAAGCCACATTTAACTCTTCTGTAAATTACTATAATGGCAACAATGACAACGTACCAAGATGTCGCTGCTCGCGTGGTTAGTGACCCAGCTTTTCCTTTAGAGTTTGTTATATGAACTCTATGACCTGGAAGGTCATTACACATTCCTTGCATCGTTCTTCAATCATGTCAACACGTTCATACGCAAGTTCAGGCTTGTCAAGTTTGTTTAAGACTCCTGTTACTGCACATTTCGTCCACTTTCTTTCTCTTTGCGCTGGGAATGTGCTGGCGGGTTGGGTGCTTCGACGTGGTCAAGAGCGCCATGACGTCACGGCTCGCCGCTTTCTCGAGTAACTGAGCGCGCTCCGCCGAATTGGACATGTCCCACTAAGTGGACACCGCGGGAATAGCTCCCCTGTAGAGTTATTGTGATGGCTTCTGACTCCGTGGCACATAGTTTCAGTTCAATTTCAGTTTCAGTTTATTGCTTTCAAATAAGTAGTACGAGATCAACAAATATACAGGCGAGGCTTCCAAAGTGAGAGAACTGAAGTGGGACCATTTGATAGTAAACGTGACATTATACACAATATGAGATTTATTCATCCACGCTATCCTCAAAGAAAACATCACTGAACTCTCAAGAAATTTATTTAATGGGCCTTCTCTGGGTCCGAACAGCACCTCCAGTGGAGATCGACGAAATCGAAACTGGTCGCCCTTGGCCTCCGAAATTGCCAGCCGCATGACTGTAAATAATCGCGGGGGGCCTGCATTGGCACCTTTTTCTTGGGGTGGGGGGGCAAGGGAGGGACATTTGAGGAGCTTTGTTTTCGAAATGGGCTAAATCCAATACCGAAATCGAAACTAGCACAAAAAAGGCACCGTTGGAACGGTCATACTCTCAACTTTCCTCTAAAGCAGTAACAATAAATTAATAATAATTAATATTAATTTACTATTACTGCTTTAGAGTAAAGTTGAGAGTATTTAAGTGCCAACGGAGCCTTTTCTGTGCTAGTTCAGGTTTTGGATTTAGACCATTTTGAAAAAGCCGGCAGATCCCACGCACTGTGGGAATCGATGTAATGCGAAGCAGCCAGGAAGGAGCAAATGCGAAGCAGCCAGGAAGGAGCAAATCATGCTTTACATAATTTGCATGTCATGTTTTACATGTTAGGACCTGTCATTTATGTTCGTGAGACAGTCATGTCACTCAATACCAAATTTGGTGTATCTCAAGCTAACGAAACGGCCGCGAGCACGCCATGAGCGTGGCATGCAAGTCATGACGCACATGACAAGTCATGATTTCCATATTACCACTTGTCATTTATGTTCGTCATACAGTCACGTGACTCAATACCAAGTTTGGTGTATATCAAGCTAACGAAACGGCCGCGAGCACGCCATGAGCGTGGCATGCAAGTCATGTCGCTCATGACACGTCATGATTTCCATACTGCCACTTGTCATTTATGTTCCTCATACAGTCATGTCACTCAATACCAAATTCGGTGTATCTCAAGCTAACGAAACGGCCGCGAGCACGCCATGAGCGTGGCATGCAAGTCATGTGCCTCATGACATGTCATGATTTCCATATTGCCACTTGTCATTTATGTTCGTCATACAGTGACGTCACACAATCCCAAATTTGGTGAATATCAAGCTAACGAAATGGCCGCGAGCGTGCCTGAGCGTGGCATGCAAGTCATGTCGCTCATGACATGTCATGATTTCCATATTGCCACTTGTCATTTATGTTCCTCATACAGTCATGTCACTCAATACCAAATTTGGTGTATCTCAAGCTAACGAAACGGCCGCGAGCACGCCATGAGCGTGGCATGCAAGTCATGTCCCTCATGACAAGTCATGATTTCCATATTACCACTTGTCATTTATGTTCGTCATACAGTCATGTCACTCAATACCAAATTTGGTGTATCTCAAGCTAACGAAACGGCCGCGAGCACGCCATGAGCGTGGCATGCAAGTCATGACGCACATGACAAGTCATGATTTCCATATTACCACTTGTCATTTATGTTCGTCATACAGTCATGTCACTCAATACCAAATTTGGTGTATCTCAAGCTAACGAAACGGCCGCGAGTGCGCCATGAGCGTGGCATGCAAGTCATGTCGCTCATGACATGTCATGATTTCCATATTGCCACTTGTCATTTATGTTCCTCATACAGTCATGTCACTCAATACCAAATTTGGTGTATCTCAAGCTAACGAAACGGCCGCGAGCTCGCCATGAGCGTGGCATGTAAATCAAATCATGTTGTTCATGACATGCACGTCCTTATTTGCATATTACCATCTGCCATTTATGTTCGTCATACAGTCACGTCACTCAATCCCAAATTTGGTGTATATCAAGCTAACGAAACGGCCGCGAACGCCCCATGAGCGTGGCATGTAAATCATATTTTTCATGACAATTTAGTCATGATTTTCATGATATGACCAGCCATTTATGTTCGTCATACGGTCATGTTATGCCATACCAAATTTGGTATAAATCCCATTAACGATACGGCCAGGAGAGCACAAAGTCGTAGGCGGCTAGATAGATAGATAGATAGATAGTCAGATACGCTCAAACTCGCCGAAGTTCGCTAAGAAATGCTTCGCATTTAAAAAAACAAAAAAAGCTCCTCATTTACAGGTTTGCAACACCACAGGTAGGGTGGCTAGAATGGGGAGATGTGCTGAGCGCGGCGCGTTTCCCTTGCCAGAGAGGGTCCCTCTGCGCGCCGATGCCGCCAGGGGCGCTAATATAGCCGCAAGAGTCGAGAAAGAAGTAGACAAACTGCCAGGCAAAGACTGGAAGTATAGTGAGCTGCTACAGGTAATCACGAAAGAAATAGAAAAAGAGAAGAAAACTATTTCTTGGAAAGGAAAGAGAAAGCCAAAAAGTTTGTGGAACAAAGAAATCCGGGATGCGATCGAGAAGCGACGTGAGGCATCACGGCAGCACAGACAGGCAAAAAAGGAGAAGCGGCCACAGGATGAAGTCAACCAAGTATGGGAAATATATTTAGAGCAAAAATCCATTGTGCAGAAATTAGTCGAGGCAAAAATTAAAGGCGAAAGTGAACGCTGGATGACAGAGATTCGCGAAAAGAAGAAGGCCGCGCCTAGGATATTTTGGAGCCACCTAAAAGCGCTAGGTAGGAAGTCTGTAACAATGCAACAACATATGGTAGATGAAGAAGGAAATCAATTGGAAGGGTATGAAGCGCTAGGTTACATCCGAAAGGTAACAGCCGATTCGTTTAAAAAGGTCGCCCAGGGGATTCCCCCGGTGAGTAAAAGTATGCAGAAGAGTACAACCGAGGAAGATGTAGAATTTCAATTGGAAGAAGGCCGAAGGAAAAATTCCTAAGCGCACTACTCCGGGCTTAGATGGGGTTCCCGTCAGCCTCATTAACCAACTAGGACAGAGCACTAAAGAAGCACTGCTGAAAGCCGTAGAAAAGTGCTTACAGGAGAGGGAAATACCAGACAGTTGGCGAAAAAGTAGAATGAACTTAATCTATAAAGGCAGGGGAGAAAAGGATAACATTCGCTCGTATAGACCGCTAACCATTACATCGGTGCTATACCGGTTGGCGATGCAGGCAGTAAAATTAAAAATAGAAACGTGGGTAGAGCGAAATGATATTTTGGGAGAACTCCAGAATGGATTCCGAATCGACAGGTGGTTAGACGATAACCTGTTTGTTCTTACACAGCGCATAGAAATATCAAAAATAGAAAACAGGCCCTTATACGTAGCTTATCTAGACATCACCGGGGCATATGACAACGTTAATCAGGAAATTTTGTGGGATATATTGAAGGAAGTGGGCATAGGTGACGACTGTATACAGCTTTTGAGGGAAATATACCGAGAAAATACAGTTTGTGTAGAATGGGAAGGAATAAGCAGCAAGGACAGCGTTGACATTAGCAAGGGGCTGAGACAGGGATGTCCTTTGTCCCCGCTGTTATTCATACTGTACATGGTGAGGATGGAAAAAGCGCTAGAATGCAGCAACATTGGATTTAATCTCTCACACAAAGAGGCAGGCGCGATGGTTGAGCAGAAGCTTCCAGGTCTATTTTATGCTGACGATATTGTCTTATTTGCGGACAGTCAAGATGATATACAGCGGCTGGCAGATATATGCGGAAGGGAGGGCGAGGCTCTAGGACTAGGTTTTAGTGCAACAAAATATGGATTGATGGTATTCAATGATCACGAAGACCATGCGGTCTTAATACAGGGCCAAGAAATATCGAGGGTAAGCGAGTACAAGTACCTCGGAGTGTGGGTAAATGAGGGGGGATAGATATATGGAGGTACAAGAGAAAGCATCGGTAACAAAGGGAAAGAGGAATGCTGCAATCATGAAGCACAGAGCGTTATGGGGATACAATAGGTACGAGGTGCTTCGAGGGCTGTGGAAGGGTGTGATGGTTCCGGGGCTTACATTTGGGAACTCAGTGGTGTGCATGAAGTCAGAGGTGCAATCAGGAATGGATGTAAATCAAAGGACTGTGGGACGCCTCGCGTTGGGCGCTCACGGGAAGACGACAAATGAGGCTGTAAAGGGTGATATGGGATGGACAGGCTTTTGAAGTGAGGGAAGCTCAGAGCAAAATTAGATTTGAAGAGAGGCTGAGGAAAATGAAGGAGAGTAGATGGGCAGGGAAGGTTTTCAGGTATTTGTATAGAAAAAGCGTTGACACGCAGTGGAGAAAAAGAACTAGGAGGCTCACCAGTAAATATACGGCTAGCAGTGTGGGCGATATGGCAACAAGGAGCATTAAGCGAAAAGTCAGAGAGGCGGAGAGGACCTATTGGATGACAGCGATGGAAAAGAAGCCGGCTCTCAGTGACTACCGAAAGGGAAAAAACGAAATAAGGAGGGAGAGGTTTTATGATAATTCAAGGGGAAGCGCTTTACTGTTTGAGGCAAGGTCGGGTTGCCTTAGAACGCGTAGCTATAAAGCGAGATTCTGTAACGAAGAAGAACAATGTACATGCTGTGGGGGGAACTAAGGAAACGATGGAACATGTACTGATTGAATGTGGCGATATCCACCCAGATATACGTGTGGGCACGAGTCTACATGAAGCCTTGGGTTTTAGGGACAACAATGGAAAGCTGAACACGTCCGCGATAGAAATAAGTAAGAGACGGTTAGAGTATTGGTGGCAGAAAAGTAGAGATAAAGGTCAAAAATGAAGAAGGGGGAAAATAAGGTCATTCTGCCTTAAGAAGCAGAGAGATGGACCGTGAACTTATATTTTTCTTTGCTGTAATAACATAGATTTAATCAATGTAGATAAGGCATTAGGCCAACATAAAAAGAAAGTTTTTTTCGAGCCTGGTGGCAGACACGTCACCGCCCCGTTATAAAGGGGACGCTCATAGCATCCATCCATCCATCCATCCTTTATGGTACAGCCGCCGCCGTTTCAGGGTATCCCAAGAAAGCCTCGCACTCGGAAACGCGGCGTCGTATTTTTCATCGTTCAATTGGTTTTTATTGGTCGAGGGTCATGGATGTTTGAGGTGTGAGAATAATGCTCTATAAAACAAAGAAAGAACTGGACGTTGTTGCTTCGTTCCTGGCTGCAAGGCTTAGTACTGCACTCTTAAAAAAATGGAGCGACCCTCTCTCCATTAAGGGAGAAACGGCGATGTCTCCAATGTTCGTCCTTAAATGGAGGAACGGTTCCTCCATTTTGCATGGAGGAACGGTTCCTCCCTCGTCAAAATCAAGATGGCTGACACCAAGTTAGCGAAGCGATTAGGCCTAGCGAGTTCATCGATTCTCGACTGATAAAGAGTATACGGCACTGGTAATCACAAAAAACGGTCCCGCTGAGCTTAATATCGAGTGATATAACAATAAAATCAAGCAGACAAACCTGGGGTGGTGAAAACTTCGCGAAACGGAACGACGGAACTCGTAGGTTTCGCTCGGCCAGCGAGACGGCGTTCACTCAGGAAGATACGGATACTGCAAAGAAGTTCTCGCCCGGAGACTACAGGCTAGGCTTGCTGTCTTTATTTATCGAAGAATCACATCGTGTAGCGACGTTATCCACGCGTTTACGGGGCAACAGGCCCCGAGATTTACCTCCAAAATGCACACTCGATCGCAGCAAAACAATTCCGTCGCAGCAGTTTATAGTTTCGATAGATAGATGTTCAACAATACATAAGTAGGTGGAGTGGTGAGAGCACCACAGCCTTGAAGTAGGCGGTACCTGGCGCCATCTGGAGGGATTCAACGATACTAAAAAAAAAAAAAACGTTTGCGATGCACGTGGATACAGAGAGTGGCCTTTTGGCGGATAATTGGCGAGTCAAGCCCATTCATGGATCACGCAAGGACACTGGAAGGCTGGTACAACATTTTTACATACACATTCATTAGTACGTACACGTTTGCTAGATCTGAGACACATAGTACACACAACCCTCACTGCATTCAATACACATTTCATTCATTATTATGCAGCCGCGGACGCACAGACGTCTTTACACATAACCCAATACGAAGTGCTGGCGCTTATATAGTCAGTGAAATACGGCCGACCCTAGTGATACAAGTGGCACGTAATTTTTGGTCAACGCTATTACATTTAATGGCTGCACCGCAAGGCACGCAGATGCAATAGTACTGTAGCTATCCCTTAGCTAAAATCAGCTTTTAACCAAAAGCTGCATAATAATGAACCTGATAATTATAGAGTTGATTAAGTTTCCATGAAAGCGACGACCACAAACTATGGATACCATTCCGACGACATTTTGAAGGCTGCGCCATCTCTCGACGGCGGCTACAGATAAAATTTCCCTCTCTGATTTCTTTGTTTCTTATTGTTACTCTGGGAGGGCGCAGCATGTGGGCTAGATTTAGCCAGATTCTGTCGCCGTCGTCGCGTGAGTGGTTTGATGTTAACATCTGTTAACATTCTATTTAAGCTTTGACCACAAGTATGACGATGAGCCATGGATTAATTCGACTGCTAGGCCTTCAATGACAGTGCTTCTGATGCGTTAACAGCCGTCTCAATTGTGTATACGTACGCTACAACGCGGGTCGTGCGAAGAAACAAGACAAGATGGCCTCGCACCAGACGGTGTTCTTTCGTGAGCGATGTCAGGGCTCTTGGCGTCGCGGCAGCTTGATTACATCAGTAGAATTAGGGCTACACCGCGCTGGTTATGGAAAAGAACGCTACTCATACTACGTGTTCAATAATATTTTAGTATGCTGCACCTACTTACTACTCTGCTACAGATACGTCACGGTATTCGCCTGGCATGCCAACTTGCAATCATTGTGCGACAACTGTGTTGTTAGCGCTGTGGCGGTGGTTACTATTACTTTGGATTTGGAATACTCTTTCGCAAAGGTGAGTGCGAGTGTCAGTAATTACCTGCTGTGCACAGCTGTCACTAGAAGTGCATTTTGTGTTGAGTTTCGCACGCCAAAGCAGAATCCCGTGGACGAGAGACATACTGCACGCGTGCATAATTCCACGCTAACTCTCAGTGCAGACGTGCGTAATTCAAAACGCATGTGTTTGACAATTTTGGCTTAATTGATAGAACTCATTTGTTTATTTTTCAGAAATGTGCAATTAGGATGCAGTTTAACGTTACTGATGATGGTAACCCAGTCTGGGAAATAAACGCTCGGTGAGACTTTGCTGCCCATTTCCTCTTGTGCTTTTACCTGCCGTGGTAGCTTAGCCGTTGGTTGTCGCGTGACTATGCTCGAGGGCGCGGGTTCGACTCCCGGCCACGGCGGCCGCATTTCGATGGCGGCAAAACGCAAAGAACACCCGTGTGCTTATGTCTGAGTTCACGTTAAAGTTAACTTCAGTAGGTTGAAACTCATCCGCAGTCCGCCACCACGGCGTGCCTCGTAATCATCTGGTGGTCGCGGCACGTAAATCTGCAGCAATTATATATCATCGTGCTTTCACGCATGCTCTGTGCAGTGGTATCACGTTCGCTAGAATGTTGAAAAAATTAACTTTGATGCTTGCTGAATTGATGAGTGCTATAAGTGCCGTGCAAAACTAAGAACGCGTATGCTTACCAAGTATGTTGAAGCCGAAAAAATCGATTAATTGTGTACAGTCTAAGGTGTTCAATAAAGGAAGACTGTTTGTTAAGTGTATTCATGACAAACAGGTAGTGCGCAAACGTATACAAACAACACGACACACACGAAAGTATACGGCGCATCGCGCGCACGCTCAGCGCTAAAGAAAAATGTCGGCACAGACGTTACTGTACCAATAAAACAAAAGAATAAACGTCTCTCCTGCATTGCTTGCATCAGTCCTAGGTACATGTAATCGCACGCGACTGGACGAGGTCGGGTAGTGCTTGATGGATAATCTGACACTGCCGACTGACCGCGAAAGGATGCGAAATATAACACCCGCAGCGCAGAGGGCGGCGCGCGGCGCCGCTCTCCGCTGTGCGCACATCGAGGCACCCTACTCTCCGCAGCACGGAATCGCGACGTAGCTCGGCGTGCGCATGCGCGCGAGCGCAAGGCCACGTGGTTGAGGAGAAACTAGAACACTGTAGGAGAAACGTTACTCCTCTGGCGCTTGTCGCAAGAGGGCGCGACGGGTAAAGCGCCCGCAAGGGAGAAAGTCGCTGAGCCGAAGGACAAACGGAGCCCGTTGCTCCATTCTCGCTCCCTTTTTTTTTAGAGTGTGGTCGTCGACAGAAAAGGAATCTTAGTGCCTAGTACCGGCGTGAAAAGAGTTATTTTGGAAGTAAGCTCGTGCGATACCGAGAGCGGAAAGGAAGCTGACGGTGAACACAGCAGAATGCGAGAAGCATTTCGACGCAAGGCACGTGGAAGGGAACGGCGTTGGGCTAGTTGGTACAAGGTAAATGTAACTGGTAGCGAAGCTTCCATAGAAGCCCATACGTTCAGAAAATGGCGGCTCATCAGCTGCTCATGGGGCTCAGCGCCATCTGTGTGAGGTGGGAACACTTCCGGCGGAACAAAAAATAAAGCGGATGTGACGCAATAGTTGGTACACAAGTGACGTCATTTTGTTGGCACTAGCGTGAAATTTGGTCTCAAATTATTTTTCGTAGGCCCCTGATCGCTAAGGACTCGCGCTAAGGCGATCGCCGGCGAGTCCTCCGCGAGTGCGCTTCAAGTCAACGCCAGCTAAACTAATGTCGATTCATGACCTTTGAGTGCACGTGATCTTTAAGTTCACGTACTACCGTTCAATTCGCCTCCGTTTCACTAGGATGCTTATTTTTGGAACTTTTATTCGGCGTTCGTGGCATCTTCTGCAGATGGATTGAAACAAGCAGCAGCGTAGCTTTCATATTTGCAGCGTTGCTTATTTCCTTCGCACATACGCAGGTTCTTTAGGGTGCGCATTGGTTCTGTTCTTCAGTTCTAAAAAAAGAAATGACGCCTAGTCAGGCCAAAAATTATGACACCTCAGTTTTATTCAATGGTCACAATAACTCAATTGTATTACGCTGCACACAATGAGCACCAAGTGAATAAGCACAAAAATTGTGCCGCCACTACATGCGCTTTGTTTTGTCTTATGCTCCGATAAATTACCGTTTCGTATGCGAATGGAGGTATGCCAATTATAGTGCGATAGATAACTTGGCGATCTGCTGACCGATAACACGAATAATAGTAGGCACTGCGTGTTCAAGAAGGAAACCGGGCCGCAGGAATACTGATGCATGAAAGTCCAGCGAGCACAGTCCTCCGAACCGTTGCCCTTATTCCTTATCTAAAAGACATGGGTCGCCAGACATCTGTGGGTTGCTACTGCATCCTTGCCCAGCACATCGTTTCCGCAGGCACCGAGCCAAGCGCTCGGCGTTAAATGTTATCCTCATCGTCTCGCTGCCCGTTGGACACTGTGCTCAAGACGTTCACCAACGAAGAAACGCATTTCACAACTTCGCGCACAGCACAACTTAAATTTTCACCACATTAATTCAGAGAACGCAAGTAAGTGCGGAACACAAACTCGTAATGGGGTGTGTCATCGCAGACGAATTTTACGAGCGTGCCTTTCCATGCAGCGCAAGGGCTGCACTGAGTAATAATGGCGGGCACAGAGGGCGCTAGAAAAAAGGTTTTTTCGTAATAATAAAACACTGTCATAAATTTTTTGCTCATTTCACCTGCATAATATTGTTGGGGAAATAAATGTCATTTGTTAAACATAACGATTGCTTCGCGTTTGAATAAAACCTGGTTTTTTACTATCAGTGTTTGTTCCCTTCAAACATAGTCGCGCTTCAATCGCAGCTCCCATAACTCCCCCATGCTGATGTCGCTGGCAATAGCTTCTGAACCGCTTTTCGCCCGAAGTTTCACGACCTATTTGGAAAGACCTTGGTTGGTATTGCGTAGTCTGAAGAGGGCGACAGCGCGTACAAAGTGCTATGCTGAACGCTTTCGTTGCTTAACTCAGGCGCATTTCTTATAAAAAGGGGTCAACCATAATGAGGAAAAAAATAAGCCAAGTGGGCTAAGACCTATGTTTTGTAGGCAGCTTTTTAGGCACAGTTCAATAAACTTGCTTCGTGCACGAATGTTTTTTTTTTTCAACTAATAACTCCTTCAACCTGCCGACAAAACATTCTGGTCGAACTGCGCAGTGGGACGAGACACGAAGAGAAGGCGAGACAGACAAGCGCAGACTAACAACTGGGTTTATTGAACGATGAAACCAGCCTTTTTAACAGTCTCAGCACATATGACACGTCCCCCCTAGGGGCTAACAAAGGAACCGCTAAAAGGCATGAAAACAAGCACGTTAAGGAGTTATCAATGAAACGTGTGAAAAACTATCATAAAAACACGTGACAGGCTATACACCCATGATAAAACATGATAAACACGATGCGCATGAGAATGAAACTGCGCACGTGGTAAAACCGCGTAGATTAAGGTGGTAACGTGCACGTGGAGCAGAGATACGCATACTCCTTGTCAGTAAGAGCAATCGACGGGTGGCTGATGCATCCCTCCCCTTTCCTCCTGATATGGAACGCCTCGATAATTCTGCGGCCTAATAATTTTCTTTCCTTCGACAGAACTGTCGCGTCTTCGAAAACTGCCTCACATCCGCACTGGCGGCAGTGCGCTGGTAAATGCAAACCTGGGGCGTTAGACAGCGATCGCTCGTGCTCCCTTAGTCGCATGTTAATGCATCTTGCGCTCTCCCCTATATACGATTTCCCGCACGTTAATGGCACCTGGTAAACTACACCGACCTTGCAAGGTACATACTTATTCCTGTGATTGATTACGCAATCACTTTGACTCGGCTCACTCGCACCTTCTTTTCTCTTACAAACCATGTTGCACACTTTGGAAAGTTTAGCCGGTGCGGAAAAAACTACGTCAACGCCATATTTGTTCCCGATCTTTTTTAAAACTGTGGGATAGGCCGTGAACATACGGAATAACGGCGAACTTATCCATTTTCCTCGACTGTCCGTTAGCTTTCTGCCGCATGCCCTTTTCTTTTACTGCGCGGGTGAGCTTACCGCAAACTGTGTCCATCAAGTGGCTCGGATACCCAGCGTTCGTTAGCCTTTCCACTTGCTTTTCGAAGCTCTGCGTCATCTTGTGGACGCAGGATTTTTCGAGTGCTGCTCGCAAAGCAGTGAAAGCGATCCCCATTTTAATCACCTTTGAGTGGCTGGACGCATAATTAAGCAGCGGTTTTCGAGCCCTTGGCTGGTAGCACCAACAGACATGATCTGACCTAAATTCTAATTGAAGATCCAAAAATTGCAACCTCATCTCATTCCAGAATTCAAGTGTGAACCTCAAACCTCGGCCATGAGTGCTGAACAGTCCAAGCACACAGTTAGCTGTTTCTTTGTAATTTCGTCTCCCTAAGAACACCAAATAATCATCGACATAGCGAAATATTTTAACAGTGTCTGGCACATAGTGTTCAATTACCCTGTTCACACTGCTAAGAAAAATATCACTCAGTATTGGAGCCACACTGGACCCAATGCAAACGCCAGTCTTTTGCACGTAGAGGTCACCTCCCACTCCGACAGCAGTCGAATCTAAATAAAGGTTCACAAGTTCCAGGAAAGTTTCTACTGACACGCCACTTCTTCTTACGAATGCTGCCTCGTCATTATGCTCCGTTATGCAAGTTTTGACACTTCGAAGAACATCCTGACGTGGTAGGGAATAGAAAATATCTTCGACGTCGATACTGGCAGCTGCACATCTTCCGGGGTTAGTTTCTTTCAAGAATTCCACCAAACAACGCGAATCCGGGATTCTGAACGGATCCTCAACAGCTAAAGGTGCCAGGTGCTTTTGAAGAAAACCAGACACCTCTCGGAGCCAGGTATTTCTTTCAGAAACTATAGTCCTCAACGGAGCCTGCGGCTTGTGCGTCTTCACCGCGTAAAAAACTTCTAGAGTCAATTTGGGAGCCTTCTTTACTTTTGTGGCCACGTCCTTAAGGCCTACATCATCCAGGAAGTCTAAAGCTCGCTGCCTCAAGTCTTTCGCGTTCGCGTCAATTATTTTGAAGTTCTTCGCTAAAGCTTGCTTCGTCTTTTCTGCGTACGTATGGTCCGTCATGACGACAAAGTGGCCTTCCTTGTCTGATGTCAGTACCATGAGGTTATTCTTAACAAAGTAATCAACCAGTGGGCGCAGACTCACCCGATTCTTGGAGCGTTCCGCAGTCCTTGTCGCTACTTCAACGCACTCTTCTGCTGCCCTTAGCCTTTCATCACCCGCAGCCCTATTCGAAACTCCTTTCGAAAAGGCCACCTTATCAACGGGCGAAGGGGAGTATTCGAAAGCGTACTTTGGTCCCTTGCGAAGAACCTCGAGGTGGTTTTCAGGTACCTGATGATCTCCAAGAACAAGTACGTTTTCCTTCTGCGCAGGTTCTTTTTTCCTCTTCCTGGGTAGACTCCGGAAAATTATCTTCCAGAGAAATTCCGTAGTTTGGTCGCTCAACTTGCACCAATGGCTGAAACGCCTGTCCGCCCGCTCTTCACCTTCCCGCGGCGCGCAGGCAACTCTAAGGCGGTCTTTGTAGTGACGTGCATTGCTCCACCATTCCGAAGCAAGGATGCTGGCAACCCTTTTTGCGTGGCCTGTGGCCTTTTTGCGTGGCCTGGTAGTAAGGGAAGAGTGGGTATAACTGCCTTTCGGCACGAGCATTCGCGGTGAGCTCAGCAAAGGTACACGCCCGCTCCTTCGAGAAACCCTCCACGAGATCCGCCTGCACCCGGTTTCTATACCTTCGGGCTAAAGAATCGGCGGCCTCATTGCCAGGGTTTCCCGAATGCGCGGGCACCCAGATGATGCGGGAGGAAGGGGGGATGCTGGGTCAGCATGTGGAGTGTGGTAGGGTGAACTCGGCCCCTAGCATAATTTAGCAATGCAGTTTTTGAACCACTTAGGATGTAGGTAGCATTGGAACTGCCGAGCGCTAGCGCAATAGCGATCTCTTCCGCTTCTTCTGGTTTCGTTCCAGGAGGTAATTCTTTTATTAATGGAGGGGTGTTCGGTGTGTAGGCCACCGCTGTGGCTCCGTGCTGATCGCATGCAGCATCTACCCACAATGCGTGTTGAAAATATCAGTGAGATCTTGCAGGGAGTTGTCATCTAGGTTTCTAAGAGCGGCGTTTGTTATGCGATCTTCGCCTGGAGTGGTGTTATGGAGTCTATGAAGGGCTGCCCGAACCTCCTCTATTGTGATCTCCTTGTCCAGCTCACTGTTTGGTGGGCCGATGAAGTCCGGCAAAGAAGTGGGAATGCCCGGCGAGGTATGTGGGCTCTTAAGCTTGTCTAGAAGGGATTCTGTGTCGTATTTATGATTGTGTGTTAGCCTAGCAACGAGATTCCTATTATGGTGTTTACTTTTGATGGGATCAATGAGATGTTTTAAAAGATGTCATGCGCGAGCGGTAGTAAGCTTGCCTGTGAGACCCTCGCATATCTGCTGCCAGTTCTGTCGACAAAGTTCTTGGCTGTATTCTTGAATCTGCGTTGAAAGCTCAGATATCTTACTTTGGAGCTTCCTGTTGCGTTTTTGTTGAGCGTATCGTTTCATGAGACTTTCATGTGCTTCTATTTTGAGTCCATAACTGGAACGTGGTGTTCTGGGCTATATTCCCTCGTGCACGCCGCTTGGCCTTCAAGAACCTGTGCTGTCCATGTAGACGCATCCAGTGGCCCTGTTGGCTGATTTCTTTCTCGCTGCTTTCTAAAGTTATCCCAATTTATTAGTTTATGTTTGATTCTCACTCGAGACGCTTGGGGACCACTGAGTTTAAGTTGAATAATATAGTGATCACTGCCTAATGTGTGGCTCGTTCTATTCCATTCTAGGTTTTGGACGCGCCTTCCCATAGTGAGATCTGGACTAGTGTCCATCATTCCTGTTGTACCCTGTCTGGTTGGGCAATCAAAGTCATTGTACACCGTGAGCTGCGACTGTTGAGTTTGTGTCATCAGCACCTCACCTCTGCCAGTAGTTTTCTTGTATCCCCAATCGATGTGAGCGCAGTTAAAGTCTCCGGCCACTATAAGTGGAGTCTCATTTGGCGAGTGATAAGCAGTGTAGCCTGGGAGCGATATGCTAGTCTTAGGGTCCTGTAGGAGAATCATATCTGGTGGGTGCTCTTCATTTAGTATCAGCTGAATTAGCGCTTCTCGCTTACGGCGTATGCTACGACAGTTCCAATGCCAAAGTTTTAAAGGCGAAGGTGTGTTAGAATTAGGTGAATCAACAGCACATATGGCGCCGTCTGCAAACACGCACCTTACCTACCCCCCTCCCTCCTTTCCCACTACGAACCCATCCCGCCTTCCTGTCCTCTGTGCAATGCACCGAGGGCAAACCTGACCCACCTTCTCCTGGCCTGTTCGTCTTCTCCTCCTCCCGACGGGCCGGTGCCACTGAAAACCTGGGAGGACTGGGAGACCTCGCTACGCTCCACGGATCCGGCAAGGCAGAAGATCGCCGCAAGCCGGGCTGTCGACGTCATGGACTTACTAGGCATGAACGTTTGAGTGTAGTGGGGTCGCGCGGGGACCCAGGGGACCTGGGAGGTCTCGAATTTCCTCGAAATAAAGTTTTTTCGACTCGACTCGACACCACGTGAGACCAAGGGACTTGGTCTTCCGGGAAGAGGTGAAATGTGAGCGACGTAGTAGCGCGCTTAGCGGGAACCAGCCAAACAGTCGGCCACAGTGTGTTTACGCTTCCGGGGTTCGTCTCTGCGTGGCAGTGCGACGAGCTCGGCAGTCGCGCCATGGATACTGACGTGTGAAGACGTATGTCATCATGTATGTGCGATAACTTAGCCCAATTAAATAGTTTGTTTGTTAAGCTCCGAGTCTCTCTGTCAGCAGCCCAAGCCTAACATTGCCACCTTTTTAAAAACCTTTTTTTTTATTTTGACCTAAGACTGATAGTTTTAATTGGGTTTGCCTTTAGGAAAACAGTTTAAAAGGACTCTGCAAGTGTGTCGAGTAAGAAGAACGGAAATAAATATGATTTAATTACCAATATTACGCATAATACGGCCATCACGCCAATAGTCATAACTACCAATCCAACCATACAAACAGAAAATGGCTGGCAGCATTACGGCTGTGTACAGCCCCCCCTAATATTTAACTATTGTGCGCAGCGGCGACTTTTCTGTCTGTCAGCGCCGTATGATGGAATGAAGTTGGAAAGAAATTGTTTTGTGGGCATGCCCTTGTCCTGACCCTTGTTGGAACCTAATTCAGAGATATGGTGGAACTGCCACTCGTGGGCGATAGTTGAAGAATTAGGCGACTCTACGTAGGCTGTGCAAGGAGCTAGGATCCTTGCGCTATCATTATTCTTCGGTATATTATAGCCTAAAACCGAAAGTCATGTCGTTTCAGAAGTTTGCATTCAATAGAAGTATTATATAGCATCAAAACTTTTTCATCGTTTTCAATGATTCTACAGCGTTGCTTGTTGGGCGTGTTCGAACAAGTCAGTCATAATGGGGTTTAGCGCACACTAGACAAGAGACAAGAATGCGCTGCGTCTGCGTCCTCTCGCTTGTCTCTTTTCTTGTGTTTGCGCTAAACCCCACTATGACCAATGATTCTAGTTCATTGCACAGGAACAGGTAAATGTCTAAGCAAGAAGCTAGGAAAGTTTAATGGGAAGATATTAATCTTTTCAATAGCTATGAGATTTTTCGCAACAAAAACCCACTGAAAATCAAGTTTCAAGAAAAACAAGAATTAAATTTTCAAACATGTCATTTTGAGTGTAGTCACATTGTCACAATAAAGGGCCACAACTTTCGAACAGGATCAAATAGGGGCGTAAATATTTGTGGACCACAATTCGGAATGTCCGTGCATTTTTAGAACCTCAAAAGTGAAAAGTGCCTTTAAAATACATTAATTTAAAGGGTTCTAACATACATCAATAATGTGAATAAACACTAAAAATAACTTGAATAAATTGCAGTGATACATAATTTCTATTGGTAAAACAGCAGGTCGCAAAAAAAGAAAACTCTGCGCTTAAAAGTGGCGCGTGAATGAAATCCCGCGAGCAACACAACTTTGACACGCGCTGTGCTACTCGGTATAATGCATGCGAACTCTATTTTTCGAATGGGGAGAGGAAGTATAGCCTTTATTAGTGCAGTCGCTGAGGGAAAAAGAAGACGATTAACACTGCAAAGTGTTGGACGCACAAAATAGTGCGAGCGGTATTCGTCGGACGTAAGCAGAGCTGGGCTATACGTCGTCTGCTCAACGCCACGCGCCCCTGCGATCAGCGCCCCTTGCGGCATCGGCGCAACTTGGGGACCGGTTTTAGCGGCAGCTTTTCACACCTCCCCATTCTAGCCACCCTACCAGAGGCCCCTTAGTACGCACCTGTTGACGCCGGCGCGCATGTGCAGACTACCTATGCGGAAAAGGCCCATTCTGACGGCCTGCTTGTATTTGAAAATAGGTGCGCAAAATCTGTAGCAGTAAAGCAAAGCATTGATGGCCTAGTCACGCAACAAAATATCTGTGCATAAACATTTTTGTTCATGTTCACCTGTATAATTACCACAAAAATTGCCAGCGTTTATGTGAGCGTGTTCACGATCAGCCTCGCTAGCTCAGGAGTTCAATAACCAGAAGTGTAGCTGCAGTTGCAGAGAGAAAGAATCAAAATTTCTTTTCAAAACAGCGTTACGAAGTATTATCAACTTTGTAGCAACTATTATAAAATGTTGCATGTTTAGACATTTTTCAAGAACAGTTTCCTTCGCTCTACAAGTTTCAAACAATGTTATATACTTCCACGCGCGTTTATTATTTTTCACTATTGCCGTATTCGGTTTTCGCCCACAAAGACTGTCAGCAATGCTCAGCGCAAGCCGCGCCTCATTGTTCGAGAAGCTTCGCGATTATTGTAGATCATTTTGTTAAGATTGCGCGCAAGACGCGAAAACTCGAGCTTATTCTAGAGCTTGCGCGACAACTAGTGATAAGGCTGGAATATTCGATGACACACGTATAAATGCCGATGCGCTTCACGGCTTGTCAGTTCATCGACGGCCGACGCCCTCTTCGACGATACCAGTGTACAGCGCGCATTGCTTGCTGTAGTTTGAGTTTCCATTTTCACGGCCACACGTTCGGCCAAATAAAGAGTTTCATTCTGCACACGCCGTCTCTGCCTTCGTCAACGTCACCACCACGTGACAATACTCTTTGTTGAGCATACATTTCAATCACAACATCGCTTGTTTCTAACGGCTGTACTTCTATGTTACATTGTCTTGAACTTTTGAGAAGGACAGGTAATGAAATTGGTCCCTCCGTTTTGAATATGTTCGATATTTCTTGTCTCGTAAATTATGCAGATAAAAAAGAAAACAATGTTCTTTTTCGGGCTACTGGGTGGTATGTGCATAAAATATAAGATACTCAATCAAATCTAAAATATACATTTTCGGATCCGTGTCGATCTCTCGTGGAATCACCCGCTTACGATAACCATGGATAGGAGACTAACTGCGGTTATGTCTGCCGTGTAGCTACCTGTAGCCGTGGTGAGCTGTAAGCGTACTTAGCTTAACCGCGGTTAAGGCAATTCGTGTGACAGTGGTATTAATAGGCTTTGGTTGAAACAGAGGGACGGCAACTAAAGTAGCTTGAAAAAAAAAATCGTTTTTGTGCGTTACAAGAACAAAATCAGACATTTCGCGCCCGCTCGCATTTTTTAAGGGTTTTGTTTCTACCGTGGTGTCACGCCTACTCTCCCTAATGCGCATAATTCCGCTGAGGCATACTCTCAATCGGCAGCGCATCTGTAGACTTATTGAACTTACCGGCTGTCTCCTAGATGCGCCAGGATGTTCCACAAAAAGCCGCTTATAGTAATTGGCCTCTAAGTCGACGACGCGGGAGTTGTCAAATTCGATGTGGTGGTCGTTCACCACGCTGCTTAGCGAGTGCACTCCTTTGTCACTCGAACTTGCGGAGGTCGTTTTTATGTAGCCGGGGAAGTTCTTTGCTTCCCCCCTCGTACGAAGCGTCACAATCAGCACATGGTATAGCGTAAACCAGCCCTTGCGTTTTCTCTTCGGGCGTCCTGTCTTATGGACACGAAAGGCGAAGGTGTCAGCAATCCACCTGCTACAATCCACTTCTACGAAAAGCATGTACTTACAGTTTCTCATGGCGGATTCCACGTCATTTTAACACGAAAGTGTTTTATGCCGGGGCCCACCAAGACTTCAGTGACATATTTCCGTCACGGAAATGACGTTGAAAAAATGTACACGATCAGATGTCAAAGAAAAAAGTTCCGCCAACGGGCATCGAACGCATGACCTCTCGGTCCGCAACAACAGAAGCCGATCACGCTATCCATTGCGCCACGGCCACAGACATTGCGTTACGAACGCGCCTTTTATATCTACCAATTTCATTACCATGCTCCTCGTCAGCGGGGTGGTGTCGCCCTCTTGGAGCAGTAAAGTAAAGTAATTCATCATTACTGTGGCTTCCGTGATTAGCACCTGCTATGCGTCCGCCTCAATCGGCGTGCTTTCAGTAGAAGTGCAATATTGTCAACGCCTTAACGCGAGGTGGCGACCTTAGCCCAAGCGTCGGCCTCGCTCATAGCGTCCATCCAAACCGAAAGTGCGAAGCGCACCTCTCTCCAGTGGCTGTAATACCGCGTTCCTCGCTTACGATCGCCCCGAGAAAAGTTGCGGCCGGGCTACTAGGGCGACACCACGCACTCAGCGTTTTCCTCTAGTCCGACTGTGGCATAAGTTCAATCACACTTTCACATGCCGCGGGATGGTGACCTTAGCCGAATTTCTGCTCCCCAATAGCGACGTTCTCCTGGCTTCACGCCTCTTGCTCTGATTACGCTCTCGCCGTTAAGATCTGCAGCTACCAGAATGGATTGTTTAATCGTTGATGATGGATGTTAGTAGCGGGATGGAGATGTACCACCAAGCGTCATCATGGGTGCATCCCCGTTATACGTTGTGCAAACTCTCCTGTTTGAATCTGCAGTAAACATTCAATTACCTCTGTACGGTCACGTTTTACTTTCGCGTTATACCGATTCCTATGACGGAGGTATCAACCATGTTTTTCAAGCATTGTGTGGCGATGGCCTAACCCTCCCAATAGGGAGTAGGCGCGCTTCAAGAAATTTTTACCCTAATTTCCACAAACAAAAGTGATTCCACCCGCGTTTTCTTTGTCAATGCCTGGTGGGCCGACAGCAGTCCAACGCTGCGACAAAAGAATTCGTTGGGGCGAGCTCTGGGAAAATGGCACCTACAGGATGAAAAAGTAACGAGTAACGTTACACTGCACGTTACCGAAAAATGGTAACGTAAGTACGTTACACGTTACGTTTCCGAAATTGTAACGAGTACGTTACTAAGTTACCGAAAAAAGTACCGCGTTAACGCCAATACTGATAACGCGTAAAGGCAGTTTTCTTTTAACTTCAGCTTCATTGTGATTGGATTTCAACAAATCGTTGATATAAATAACAATACACGATAAGGGATGCTTTATTTACTTTGCATTCCCAAGCCCAGCATAATACGCATTTGCTGTACGTCAGAAGTAACCCGTAGCGTTTTGAAAAAAGACTTCAGTTGGACGGCAAATTCGTTGGCCTGGTAGCTGTTCAATTTGACTTAAAGCGCCAATGGACAAATACGGAGCAAGAAAAAAGGACGAGCATTTCAAAGAACTCGTACTCTACAGTGAAGGGCTTCAGATTTAAAGGTTGGTTTTACGGACAGTGCGCTATCTTTAACTGTCAAGAAATTCAAATATAACATTTCACAGATAAATTTCAAGGGTGGACGCTTGCAATGTAGGTCCCCCCCAAGCCTGAACACAAGACGTGTCAGGACCCCCCCTGACCACCCCGTAATTTACGCCACTGCTCGGAGAAGATATTGATACCACAGGCGTTTTCAATCTATTTTTTAGTATAACGGGGCTCTTGCGCGCACGCGGTCACCAAATGTTGAATGTAATAAAGATTACTTGAAGTGCCGTGTTCCTTCTCCTCGTCCCCGTCTACTTTGTACGCTAGCAATTATGGGAGGCTTATAGGAAGAAGAGCAGAGGATGGGCACACCAACGTTTCTAATTAAAAGCAGCTCAGGTTCGAGACTCCGCTCGCCAACCGGCACACGCGGCCGATGCGTAAACTTATGGCGCTGCTGTTCCAGGGGCTAGTTGGTTCATTCTGTGCACGTAAAAATGGCGCGAAACTATAAAGGGACACCGCAAAGAAGACACACGAACAGATGAAGTGCAAACTACCAACTGTCTTATCGACCGCAGAGCGTCACTCAAATAGACCTCCCGAACAGAAACTGCGCACAACCACACCAAGTGCTAATGCACCTTATCCATAAAAAAAGAGGTTTCTTCACGTTAAAGTGATATCGAAGCCTCACTTACACAGCTGTTACCTTTCTTTTTGATCATAAACGCTTCCAAAACTTCTCGAGCACACTACGTCCCAGTATCTTGCTCTGCTAACATCGTGCCTTGCATCCACAGGATGTGCAGTGAGCGGGCAAATGCGCCATTTCATTGTTTTTGACAGTCATCTGGTGTTCACGTGCGCGGTCGTTTACGCAGCGGTCTGTCTGGCCCACATAAGATTTGCCACAGGAAAGTGGAATCTCATATACCACTCCCACATCGCATTGCACCGCAGGGGCGGATCCATCCACTCATTTTAGGGGGGGGGGGGGGGTCGCTTGAAGTACAACCGGTGAGGAGGAGGGGGGAGGGGTTCCTGACTCTATTGTTTTCAGTGGTTCACATTATCACAAGAACCTCGTCACAGCAGAAATACTGTTAATTACTGTTAATTTGTTAAATACAGTTAATTTGTGTTCACAATAGTCCCACTCATTAGTTCTAATTGATTTTCTAATCGTAATAAATTAAAAGAAAACAAATTACGGTCTTTCACGCTTTAGACATAGGCAAATTTTGCTGCGCTAAGCCTTCGTTCGGAATGGGGTTGCGTGGCCGGTGCGAACGCGGGCTGTTGTCGCGCCGGGGCTGTCATCAGGGCAAGTCGATGTAAGGAAGAAAACTTTATACAAGTGCTTACATTATTCAGATTTCAGTGAACAAGCACAGCGCTCTCCGGTGCACCGGATTTAATAAGCGTGGTTGGGGTCAACCCCCTTTTCCCTCTCACCACGCAGTGACAAAGATTCCACCAATCCTAGGGCATTGGCATTGTCGTAATGATGAGCCCCCACCTGCACTTCAAAGGTTAATGTCCAATCGGCCGCGCAGGGCTTTAAAGTTTGAATACCGACATCTCTACCCCGCGTTGTTAGCACTTGTACGAGGATTATACGCTTGGCCAATTATCGTCGGTATGGCGCCGAAGAGACGTCACGACAACAGGTGCGCGATTGTTGCTCCCCCCTCAGCCCCCCTCCAGGTAGCGTTTAGTATCTGAGAAGCGAGGGCACACCTTTCAAGGGGTAAAATGTGAGAAGCGCGACCACAAAATTGACTTTGACGGCGCTTCTGTGACAGAAAATCCGGGAAGAAGGCTGTTACCCGAGTTTTGGAAAATTCAAAGCACACCTGCAAACAAGAACCGCTCGTTGGGAACAGTGCATCCGAAACGTGAGGGAAATGCAAAGCCGGAGCCTTCTTGATCAGAAAAGGAGGAGACAAACCGTCACTAAATAAATTGCGTTTCTCAGTACCGGACCAATGGGGGGCACACGTGTGAGTGCGGAGGAGGTTTCGGAGCTGCGCATGTGCTCGTTGCAAAAATTTATTTTAGAAAGTATACTAATTATAAGTATCTAAATCACTAACAGGGGAGCCTACTCATGCCAACAAAATTTTCACATTAGTAAGTGGGTGCACAGAGGAGATCGCAAGCATTGCGCCACTAGCTCATCTCGTCGTGCATGTCGTATCAATTTAACAAATAAAACGATGACAGCAACGACAAAGCAGAAAAGCAACATCAACACAGACGACGAATATTAGCAGGTAGCACAGTGCTTACGCATATTTACGTAAACTTTGCAAAGGACTTCCTGCGCGATACCTTTAAACAATCAACTGTGCATTTTGTAACTGAATGAATAAATAACAAGGCGCGAAGCAACATTATATCCAGCTGAAAGGGAAAAAGCCGGCAGATCCCACGCACTGTGGGAATCGATGCAATGCGAAGCAGCCAGGAAGGAGCAAATCATGCTTTACATAATTTGCATGTCATGTTTTACATGTTAGCACCTGTCATTTATGTTCGTCATACAGTCACATCGCGCAATACCAATTTTGGTGTATATCAAGTAGCGAACTGGACGCAAGCGCACCATGAGCGTGGCATGTAAATGGCGTTGTAGATGACATGCACGCCAAGATTTTCATGTTAGCACCTGCCAATTATGTTCGTTATACAGTCATGTCACTCAATACCAAATTTGGTGTATATCAAGCTAACGAAACGGCCGCAAGCGCGCCATGAGCGTGGCATGCAAGTCATGTCGCTCATGACATGTCATGATTTCCATATTACCACGTGTCATTTATGTTCGTCATACAGTCATGTCACTCAATACCAAATTTGGTGTATCTCAAGCTAACGAAACGGCCGCGAGCGCGCCATGAGCGTGGAATGCAAGTCATGTCGTTCATGACATGCCACGATTTCCATATTACCACTTGTCATTTATGTTCGTCATACAGTCATGTCACTCAATCGCAAATTTGATGATTCTCAAGCTAACGAAACGGCCGCGAGCGCCATGAGCGTAGCATGCAAGTCATGTCGCACATGACAAGTCATGATTTCCATATTACCACTATTCATTTATGTTCACCATACAGTCACGTCACTCAATACCAAATTTGGTGTATCTCAAGCTAACGAAACGGCCGCGAGCGCGCCATGAGCGTGGAATGCAAGTCATGTCGTTCATGACATGCCACGATTTCCATATTACCACTTGTCATTTATGTTCGTCATACAGTCATGTCACTCAATCGCAAATTTGATGATTCTCAAGCTAACGAAACGGCCGCGAGCGCCATGAGCGTAGCATGCAAGTCATGTCGCACATGACAAGTCATGATTTCCATATTACCACTATTCATTTATGTTCGTCATACAGTCATGTCACTCAATACCAAATTTGGTGTATCTCAAGCTAACGAAACGGCCGCGAGCGCGCCATGAGCGTGGAATGCAAGTCATGTCGTTCATGACATGCCACGATTTCCATATTACCACTTGTCATTTATGTTCGTCATACAGTCATGTCACTCAATCGCAAATTTGATGATTCTCAAGCTAACGAAACGGCCGCGAGCGCCATGAGCGTAGCATGCAAGTCATGTCGCACATGACAAGTCATGATTTCCATATTACCACTATTCATTTATGTTCGTCATACAGTCATGTCACTCAATACCAAATTTGGTGTATCTCAAGCTAACGAAACGGCCGCGAGCGCGCCATGAGCGTGGCATGCAAGTCATGTCGCTCATGACATGCCACGATTTCCATATTACCACGTGTCATTTATGTTCGTCATACAGTTATGTCACTCAATACCAAATTTGGTGTATATCAAGCTAACGAAACGCCGCGAGCGCGCCATGAGCGTAGAATGCAAGTCATGTCGTTCATGACATGTCATGATTTCCATATTACCACTTGTCATTTATGTTCGTCATACAGTCATGTCACTCAATACCAAATTTGATGATTCTCAAGCTAACGAAACGGCCGCGAGCGCCATGAGCGTAGCATGCAAGTCATGTCGCACATGACAAGTCATGATTTCCATATTACCACTGGTCATTTATGTTCTTCATACAGTCACGTCACTCAATACCAAATTTGGTGTATCTCAAGCTAACGAAACGGCCGCGAGCGCGCCATGAGCGTGGCATGCAAGTCATGTCGTTCATGACATGCCACGATTTCCATATTACCACTTGTCATTTATGTTCGTCATACAGTCATGTCACTCAATCGCAAATTTGATGATTCTCAAGCTAACGAAACGGCCGCGAGCGCCATGAGCGTAGCATGCAAGTCATGTCGCACATGACAAGTCATGATTTCCATATTACCACTATTCATTTATGTTCACCATACAGTCATGTCACTCAATACCAAATTTGGTGTATCTCAAGCTAACGAAACGGCCGCGAGCGCGCCATGAGCGTGGCATGCAAGTCATGTCGCTCATGACATGCCACGATTTCCATATTACCACGTGTCATTTATGTTCGTCATACAGTTATGTCACTCAATACCAAATTTGGTGTATATCAAGCTAACGAAACGCCGCGAGCGCGCCATGAGCGTAGAATGCAAGTCATGTCGTTCATGACATGTCATGATTTCCATATTACCACTTGTCATTTATGTTCGTCATACAGTTCATGTCACTCAATACCAAATTTGATGATTCTCAAGCTAACGAAACGGCCGCGAGCGCCATGAGCGTAGCATGCAAGTCATGTCGCACATGACAAGTCATGATTTCCATATTACCACTGGTCATTTATGTTCTTCATACAGTCACGTCACTCAATACCAAATTTGGTGTATCTCAAGCTAACGAAACGGCCGCGAGCGCGCCATGAGCGTGGAATGCAAGTCATGTCGTTCATGACATGCCACGATTTCCATATTACCACTTGTCATTTATGTTCGTCATACAGTCATGTCACTCAATCGCAAATTTGATGATTCTCAAGCTAACGAAACGGCCGCGAGCGCCATGAGCGTAGCATGCAAGTCATGTCGCACATGACAAGTCATGATTTCCATATTACCACTATTCATTTATGTTCACCATACAGTCACGTCACTCAATACCAAATTTGGTGTATCTCAAGCTAACGAAACGGCCGCGAGCGCGCCATGAGCGTGGAATGCAAGTCATGTCGTTCATGACATGCCACGATTTCCATATTACCACTTGTCATTTATGTTCGTCATACAGTCATGTCACTCAATCGCAAATTTGATGATTCTCAAGCTAACGAAACGGCCGCGAGCGCCATGAGCGTAGCATGCAAGTCATGTCGCACATGACAAGTCATGATTTCCATATTACCACTATTCATTTATGTTCGTCATACAGTCATGTCACTCAATACCAAATTTGGTGTATCTCAAGCTAACGAAACGGCCGCGAGCGCGCCATGAGCGTGGCATGCAAGTCATGTCGCTCATGACATGCCACGATTTCCATATTACCACGTGTCATTTATGTTCGTCATACAGTTATGTCACTCAATACCAAATTTGGTGTATATCAAGCTAACGAAACGCCGCGAGCGCGCCATGAGCGTGGAATGCAAGTCATGTCGTTCATGACATGCCACGATTTCCATATTACCACTTGTCATTTATGTTCGTCATACAGTCATGTCACTCAATCGCAAATTTGATGATTCTCAAGCTAACGAAACGGCCGCGAGCGCCATGAGCGTAGCATGCAAGTCATGTCGCACATGACAAGTCATGATTTCCATATTACCACTGGTCATTTATGTTCTTCATACAGTCACGTCACTCAATACCAAATTTGGTGTATCTCAAGCTAACGAAACGGCCGCGAGCGCGCCATGAGCGTGGCATGCAAATCATACTTTTCATGACAAGTTAGTCATGATTTTCATGATATGACCAGCCATTCATGTTCGTCATACGGTCATGTTATTCCATACCAAATTTGGTAGAAATCCCATTAACGATACGGCCAGGAGAGCGCAAAGTCGTAGGCGGCTAGATAGATAGATAGATAGATAGATAGATAGATAGATAGATAGATAGATAGATAGATAGATAGATAGATAGATAGATAGATAGATAGATAGATAGATAGATAGATAGATAGATAGATAGATAGATAGATAGATAGATAGATAGATAGATAGATAGATAGATAGACAGACAGATACGCTCAAAGTCGCCGAAGTTCGCTAAGAAATGCTTCGCATTTAAAAAATGCTGCTGTATATCAGCGCGCAACATATCGCTTTTAGTTTAGCAAAATTGGTTTAGTTTATGTGACATTGCTTCAGCACCTTTGAAACTTCTCAGCACATAATTCTTGGCAGTCTTTCTTTCATCGAAGTCAAACAATAAATGTTCAAATTCTTTGTAAACGCACCATGTCTAGAAAAACGTACCTCGAAGTTTTGTCATATGAAAAAAAAAATAAAGATATGCTGATGCAAAAACTTGAACTGCGCTAGAGACGAGAGACCAGAAACGAAGTGGACAGGACTGCGATCGTCCTGTCCACTTGGTTTCTGGTGTCTCGTCTCTAGCGCAGTTCAAGTTTTTAAGAAGTATGTCATACCAACTAGCCCCCCAACAAACGCTTCTGATGCAAAAAGTACTTAATTCAGGCACTGATGCATATTGTTAGAGCGGAGTCCATAGGATATTGGTATATTCCTCGTAACTGCGTTAAAAGGGTGGCAGAAAGGTACACTCTAATCGCTGCTCTGCAGGTCGATGACGACAAATAGCAGGATATATTTGGCTGATTACTGGCGTGCCTGGTAGCTCGAATACTGCAGCTTGCACTTATATAGGTGACGTTTCAAGTCTTCCTGAACTTAAAAAAAAGATCATTTCAATGGTGTCGATATGAAATCTAAAGTTCTAAACGCAGGTTATACAAGGTGTCCCAGCTATCTTTAGCCAAGGGTTAGAAAATACAATATTTGAGGCAGGCGAGTGAAATCAGTTGAATATTGCTTCCAGATATCTTGCGCATTACAGGCAATTTTTTTCTTTTCTAATTAACGAATTTGTTAATGAGGATTAATTTACTAAATTGATAAATATTGATTATACGCAAGGAATGAGAGTTGCACAGTTCGAGGGCGTCTTCAGAAACCCCGATTGCATCATTTGCGATAAAGAAAGTTTTACGCGTACCATTTTTTCCATGCTGCAAAGAAAGCCCGCGAAATACAAAAAAAATACCACGTGACTAGCGCATTCACGCGCCGCGACCGAGCTGCTCTCAGCCGTGGTTTGAGCGAACAAAATCAGCTGCGAGCACGACCCGCCGGCTGCGTTGCAGCGGTAGGCCGATAAGTTGGCAGTGGTTTCTTGGCCCGTTGCCAGCCAGTTGGAGCGCGTGACTGTGCAAAGTTGTAGCGAGCGCGGGCGAAGAAACCACCGTAAACTTATCGGCCTATTGCTGCAACGCAGCCGGCGGGTCGTGCTCGCAGCTGATTTTGTTCGCTCAAACCACGGCTGAGAGAGGCACGGTCGCGGCGCGTGAATGCGCTAGTCACGTGGTATTTTTTTGTATTTCGCGGGCTTTCTTTGCAGCATGGAAAAAAATGGTACCCGTAAAACTTTCTTTATCGCAAATGATGCAATTGGGGTTTCTGAAGACGCCCTCCGAACTTTGCAACTCTCATTTCTTGCGTAAAGTCAATATTTACCAATTTAATAAATTAATCCCAATTAACAAATTCGTTAATTACAAAAGAAAAAAATTGCCTGCAGTGCGCAAGATAGCTGTAAGCAACATTCAATTGATTTCACTCGCCTTCCTCAAATATTGTATTTTTTAACCCTTGGCTAAAGATAGCTGGGACACCCGGTATATTTGTGCGTGGCCTACGCTTACCTTGCGTCGTCGGGACGGGTCAAGTGGCAACCATAGTACCAGTCTCCAGATTCATACGGCTTGGGTGGCAACACGCATGTCTACGATACTCACAGGACTGTGGGACAGTCGGCAGCCGCCTGTGCTTTTTCAATGCGCACCGGTGTTTCCCGCCAAATTCGAGAGTGGATATTCTTGGCCTAAACAAAGATGATGCAGCACCTTTCTTTTCACTCCTGCGCTGTAAGGAGCCCTTTGTGTTTTTTTATGCAGCGCAACGTCAAACCTACAGTATTATAGCTGTGTTCTCAAAACTGCATCAGCCGCTTATTTGCGCACCGCGAAAGCTCTCTGGCGAAAGATGCAAGTTACGGAAATGCGGTACGCAAATACGGAACAGGACTACGGTAGCGCTCATCCTTTCTCGCTCGTTGTGCTTTTGCCGCTCCCAATTCCAGTAAAGGCACCTAAACACCACAAATACCGTGCCAACGACACGGTATTTCTGTACTTGACTACGACATCCTAATCCCTGCAGGTGCATCGTTTCAAGAGCTTTTAAACTTTCAGTTCTCACAGGGGAAACCTCGTGCCAAACGACAAGCTGCACTGGGAGCGCCGTAAAAACGAAAAAAAAAATGTTTTTCGCTGTCACAACCTTCTCTGGCTACGATATGTCAGCGATGTGTGCAGTCCAGCATCTTGTCTTTACGCCGCGAAGAGGCTTTGTTAAGCCCTAACCGCATGCACGCGATTTTCGAGCGACAGCGACAAATGAGCTCCGTCGCGCTGTCGCGTCGCGACGGCTGCAACCACATGTTAGCGACAAAATGACATCGTTGCTAGATTGAAAACTATCGCGTTAATGCCGGATAAATTGCGAAAAGAAGTTTAAAACTAGATCGATGACACACATGCCAAATTTATTACTGTCTTCTGTGGCATAAGGAAGCCATAGAAGCGACTCGCGACTTCCCTTTTTCGCAATTTTTTGTTTAACCGCGACAGGGTGCCGAGAAGCGTACGCTACCACGGCTACGACGCACTTCGCATGACGATTTGACATTGCAGCAAGCTACCGTCATTGCAGCAAGCCACCACAGAAACATCAAAACAAGCCATCGATAACAAGATTAAGGACAAAATACGGCCGCTGCCTCACTCTGCGCGTGAGATGTGGCTGTAAAGAAGGTAGTCTGTACCTTGCAGTCCTTCAAGTACGCGCGGTAACAAGCATCTAGAGCAAATTGCAACCGAAGCGAGGATCGGGGGTGGCGCCATGTTGCCGGAAATCGTCACGGTCGCTTCCGGGCGACAAGCGATATTTTCTAGTTTTCCAGAAACGCGCGACGCGACAAGCGACAGCGACGGATGGGCCTCGGCGACAGCAAATCCTGTCGCTCGTCACTGTCGCTTGTCGCTGTCGCTCGAAAATCGCGTGCATGCGGTTAGGGCTTTAAGCTGCCACCCCCTATTGCTGGGGAAGCAAGGAAATTGGGGACGTGAGATTCTTGGATAGAGAAGAGGAGGGCACCTCAACTATCCCGTGCAGTGTTAGGGGATTAAAGTAGCGTAAGAGAGGCTCAGCGTTCTTGGGAAAGGGACAGTTAAAGAATTTGGAGGAAAGAAAGGGGCACCACCTCGAGAGCGGAATTCCCACAACACCGAGCACCCATTAGAAAAATCGGTGGGTGTTCGACGGCACTGGGAATAGAACTCGGTACCTCCTGCATTGGAAACAGATGCTCTAACCGCTCGGCTATCACTGATTGGGCAGTGGTAGCCGAGCGTCCACAGGCAACGTGACAACGTCCACAGGCAACCTGACAAAGGGGGCGTACGAGAGGCACTGAAGGGGGGCGGGGAGTGGCTGCATGGGCTTTGGGGGGGGGGGGGGGGGGCGATTACCGCTACCGCCCCCCCCGTCCGGATCCGCCATTATTGCACCAACGGCTTGGCATGCTTCTTGCCACAAAAGCTAGCGTTCTCCGGCCGCACGAAATTTCCGAGCACAACCGCGAGAGCTTCTTGGGTGCAGAAAACAGCATGCTGACTGCGTGGCGGTTTGCAATCTGCTTCAGGTTGTGTGTCACCCTGTGTAAGTAAGGTAACACTAGCAGCTTCTTTCCCTCACCCCTAACGGGATGAGTCATTTTGACGCTGCTTCCTCGAGCGCCCTTTGAGCTTCTTCAGGAGGGTTTCAGCCACCGCCGCAAGCACAGACTGCGGGAACCCAGCTGCCGTTAGTCTTCCAATCTGACCAAGGAAGCTGCCCAGCCTCTCATGCGAGCACGATTTCACAAGCGCCGACTCTAAACACAGAGACGCGATTGCCCTCTTTACTACTTTAGAATGTGAGGATGACTACGGTAAGGGCTTTTTTCTAGCTCGCGGACAATATGCATAACACGTATGATGATGCCTGAATGTGAGCTTAAGGTCTAGAAACTGAAGCGATCCTTCCTGTGGTAGCTCGTAAGTAAAACTTAGACCCCTCCCATACTTGTTGAACTTCATCATAAGGCTGTCCACATTAGCGCAACTAGCAGTGTTGGGACTTAGGAAAGAAGACGAAGACGAAGTGAAGGGGCGACCCACTACGCACCTGTTTTTTCTTCTGATTCTTTGTCGCCATTAAAGTGATCGTGCTTCAGTCCAGTACGCTTTCAGTTTTCATTGCCGTGTACTACAGGATCGGCTATGCCGTGCCATGACACATAACAAGCAGTGCTTGTTTGTTTGTTCAGAACTACCAGGAAATCGTCTACGTACCTGAATACTTTTCAAACTCCGTCGTTTTTAAACGCCTCAAGCAGATCGCGGTCAATATAGGCTAAAAAAATGTGGCACAATACTGGGGCAACACATGACCCAATACATATGCCTTGTCTTTGCAGGTAGAAACCTTTGTCAAAACCTATGAAAGTGTGCTTCAAATAAAATTCCAATAGCGACATAAAATTATCAACACTCAGACCCATTGAATTCTGAAATCAATAGCTTAATTCTCTAGTATGCACAACTAACACACTTAAAAAGCTCTCTATGGGAAACCGAATAAAAGAAATCTTGTACATCAACCGAGAATGTCAACCCAGGCGAAATGGAAGTTTCGCGAAAAAAAAACGCGAAACCTCCATCGAATTCTTCGTCGCCAACGGATCATTGACACTCAACCGATTCAGGTGTTTTTGTAAAAACTTGCTAGCCTGGTGCTTGCTGGAAGGGGTCGAAAGCCTTAACAAGAGCACAGGTCGACCGGCTAACAGAACAACGACAGACAAACTGGGTGCCATCTTCAGATACTTCAAGGAGGAAGGACTGAGCTTGACGACGGCTGATAAAGAGGGTGGCTTCGTGGGTGTGCCCTCAGCAATCTACCAGGAAAAAGCTCGCCGGGCCATCGAAAAGAATTTTGTCAAGGTAAAACCTTGTGAAGCACGTGTAAAAACTGAAGCAGTGTCATTGCGCAAAGAATTCAATTTGACAAAACTTGCGAATTGGAGGAAGTAAATCTAGCACCTTGCGAGTGTTTTTTAGCGCTAAAACGCATAAAGCAGAGATTCCTTTTCGCACTATTGTGAGTGCAAAAGGCTCATGGCAGCACCAGGCTGGCAAGTTTTTACAAAAACACCTGAATCGGTTGAGTGTCAATGATCCGTTCGCGACGAAGAATTCTATGGAAGTTTCGCGTTTGTTTTTTTTTTCGCGAAACTTCCATTTCGCCTGGGTTGACATTTTCGGTTGATGTACAAGGTTTCTTTTATTCTGTTTCCCATAGAGAGCTTTTAGGGGCGAAGCTCCTTGTGCCGTGGGTCGTGCGTCCCCTGTAGTTTGTAGTACGTAGTAGCCACCTCGATTTTGAAGGTGCTGTGTGATGACGATGACGCTGCCATCACGGCACACCACATGGAATGTACCCACTATGCGTCATAACGATGACGCTGATGACGATGACGATCGCGATGCCATATAACACATGGCATCGCGATATGGTCTCGCATGCATATCGTTTGACCACATGCAACCAACCACCATCCGAGGAACCTGCATCGATCTCGTCTTTGCAAACTTTCGATTACGACCCATCCAGGAACCGCTCTCCCTCCATTTCACCGACCATAAAGCCATTATAATGTGACGTCTTTGATGACGTACTGGGCGAAATTTCACGGAAGATTCGCGGTTTACCGATGAACCTCCGGAGCTTCGCCCACTCATCATCATTCACTCCGTGGATATGCTGTGATTTTTTTTAAGTGTGTTAGTTGTGCATACTAGAGAATTAAGCTATTGATTTTCAGAATTCAACGGGTCTGAGTGTTGATAACTTTATGTCGCTATTGGAATTTTATTTGAAGCACACTTTCATAGGTTTTGACAAAGGTTTCTACCTGCAAAGACAAGGCATATGTATTGGGTCATGTGTTGCCCCAGTATTGTGCCACATTTTTTTAGCCTATATTGACCGCGATCTGCTTGAGGCGTTTAAAAACGACGGAGTTTGAAAAGTATTCAGGTACGTAGACGATTTCCTGGTAGTTCTGAACAAACAAACAAGCACTGCTTGTTATGTGTCATGGCACGGCATAGCCGATCCTGTAGTACACGGCAATGAAAACTGAAAGCGTACTGGACTGAAGCACGATCACTTTAATGGCGACAGAGAATCAGAAGAAAAAACAGGTGCGTAGTGGGTCGCCCCTTCACTTCGTCTTCGTCTTCTTTCCTAAGTCCCAACACTGCTAGTTGCGCTAATGTGGACAGCCTTATGATGAAGTTCAACAAGTATGGGAGGGGTCTAAGTTTTACTTACGAGCTACCACAGGAAGGATCGCTTCAGTTTCTAGACCTTAAGCTCACATTCAGGCATCATCATACGTGTTATGCATATTGTCCGCGAGCTAGAAAAAAGCCCTTACCGTAGTCATCCTCACATTCTAAAGTAGTAAAGAGGGCAATCGCGTCTCTGTGTTTAGAGTCGGCGCTTGTGAAATCGTGCTGGCATGAGAGGCTGGGCAGCTTCCTTGCTCAGATTGGAAGACTAACGGCAGCTGGGTTCCCGCAGTCTGTGCTTGCGGCGGTGGCTGAAGCCCTCCTGAAGAAGCTCAAAGGGCGCTCGAGGAAGCAGCGTCAAAATGACTCATCCGTTAAAGGTGAGGGAAAGAAGCTGCTAGTGTTACCTTACTTACACAGGGTGACACACAACCTGAAGCAGATCGCAAACCACCACGCAGTCAGCATGGTGTTTTCTGCACCCAAGAAGTTCTCGCGGTTGTGCTCGCAAATTTCGTGCGGCCAGGAAAACGCTAGCTTTTGTGGCAAGAACGCTAGCTTTTGGGCGAAAGGCTAGTTCTTTCGGTCCTAACGTGGGAGCGGCCCGCTTCAGTCTAGGACACTAGCGCGACCTACTGGACCTTAATAAAGTTGTTTCATCCATCCATCGATCCATGGTGATCGCTGGGGAAGCAGTTCTTTCGATTCTGTGTGCCTAACAGGGACACAGTTGAAGAATTCAATCTTTCGGCATCGGGTTGCCCGAGCGGCTACAAGAAGGACACCGGTCATCACTTTCTGGAGTTCTTTATTAGTTTTTTTTTGTCTAGGCTGGCGCCAGCGTACTAGGATGGTAACTCCCTTTCACTGCCACCTGGAAGGATCGCGCCTTACCGATAGCTTTTTTTATTTATTGCCCAGCCGGCAACTGAAACTGCTTACCGTTCTCAGTTTCATAGCCGATCCGAGTTAACGAAACTCATTATGTGGCACCTTCTGACTGGCAATGTTATGTTTAGAAGAAATTTGTCGCATCGTGAAAGCTGTAGCAAATAAATGCCTGGTCAAAGGAACATCCAAATTTTTTTTCACAGAGCCAACGAGATTAGCTCACTTGTTCTGCCTACTTGATGATCTGCAAGGCACATGTAGCATGCAGCTAACACCGAGGTGTGTGCGACCAGTCTGCTTCTTCGAATGACTCGAGTAAATTTCTTGTGACTATAACCTTCCAAGCAAAACTGCCTTACTGTCGGCATCTCGCCATGGTGACCGCTGAATCGAGGGTCAGTGGCGTCGCACAAAGGCTCGCTCCACACCTAAACTTCAGCTGCCCCAACGGCCGATGCCCTAATAGAGCCGTCGCTGTGACGGAGGGGCTGGGGCGCACCCACACATGAGGGGATCGCGCCTCCAACTTGGGCGGACTCGGCCCGCCCACTTGGGGGGCATGTGAGGATCTCGACAGCGTGACCACTGGGGCAAGTCCCGAAGGAGTTGGGAACGTCGGGACAGAAAGAAAGGGGTTCCGCCTTTCGTGGCCGGGCGACAGCAGCGTGGGCAGTTTTCACGAGCTTTCGAGGCCTCGAGCTCGATGCAAACCTCTGCCTTCACTGAAGTGCCGAAACGGAGAGGAGTGCATGAACTTTCGCTTCACCATTGACGGCGCCCGCTACGCACGGAAGAACACGGACAGGCACGCCACATGCCCACTGCGTGATCGCTTTCTATTCCTGGTGGGCTCTCAATCACTGGAAGTCGAGGTGTTGACGAGATGTAAGGAAGGAGGCCTGCTTTGGCTGTGGAACGTCTAAATGGCACTCGTATTCGAAAGAGAGGAAGGTGCCGCTGCTCGTTTTCACGATGCTGCTTCGCTTTCTCGCCGACTCAACAGCTTTTACACTCCTGCGTAGTTTTGTAGCGTTGGAGCAATTCGTCTACGGCTGCTCCCGTAGGGGCGGCTTAGAGTTGTTTCCACGAAGGTTGCGTAAACTAGCAGCGCATGGAGCGCCTCTCTGTAGAGCACAAGCGGCGTATTTGTTAGGCGTAATCACGTACCACTTCACCATCTTCCGCCGGACATCCGTGTTTCACGGAAAGTACCGTAAAAATTATTTTCGCTGTATTCCACGGTGCCTGCTTTCGACAAAAATGTGCAAGAAATAATAAAAGGTTTATTTGTATATTTCATTTACTTAACAATAATGCGATGTGTTACGAGACCACAGTTGGATGCGTCGACGGAAACTTACAAGCATGTAAGCAGGTACAAGTTCATAACAATTACAAATGTTTTGCAGACATTGTAAAGGAACTCTAGAATCGTTGGCAGGGCAGAAAACGTACGAATATATGTGGTGTTCTTTTTTCTTAAAAAGCCAAGTTCACTTTCAGTGAAACTGAAGGAAATACCGTTGTTTGCTACTGACAATATGCTTAGTCCTACTCCCAAAATTTTTTTGCAGTGTGCTCCTGTCACCAATATACCTGCAACGTATATTGCGGCTAGAATCTGTATAGCCCACTACCATGGATATTCAGGTGTTAATTTTGGATTTGTGTTTTACAGACAAGAATATTTCATTTGGGCTTGAATTGACTACGCAAAAGACATCTAAATGGCAGTGAATGAACAATATAGCAATATCTTGCGACAAATTTAGCACCATTCTTGTGCCTATGTCGGTGTCGTCGTTTGTTGCATTAGCGTAATGGCGATGGCTCCATTCTGGACTGTAGGCAGCATTTCCTCGTTCTTGGCATCTGTTGAAGTCGAGAAGCGTGTGTTGGGAGGCTGGTTGGTAAGACAGATTTTGTAAACTTAAACTGCGCTAGAGACGACACCAGAATAGAAGGAGACAGGACGGACGCAGACTAACAAGTGATTTATTGAAATCGCACACACTGCCTTCTGAACCAATGCGCAACGTGGTCATGACGTTCCTATGTAGATAGCAGTCTCGGTGGGGTAGTGCACTTTCGTAACGTGGTCATGACTGTCATTGCGCACGCGCATTGTTTCAGAAGGGCAGTGTGTGTGATTTCAATAAATTGGTTCTCAGTCGGCGTTCTTCCTGTCAGCTTCTATTCTGGTGTCTCGTCTCTAGAGCAGTCTAAGTTTGCAAAATTCATCTGCTGAAGGCCTTCAGGAATGCTTTAGCCTTTCTTAGCTTCTTCTTAGCTGGTTTTATGCCGCGCCACTTCGGATCGGTTCTTTTTACTCAAGGAATAGATCGGTACCCGATTTGTTCATTTCAGTTTTCTTCAATTTCAAATATACCACGTTTGAGCGAAGGAGGAACATGATGCTGTAGCGCAACACGTGAAAAGAAAAACTAAGAAGCATGAAGAAGCAGGGAAGTCGGCCTCTTCCTCTTTCTGTTCGATTTTCGCTGTACCCATCCATGTTCTTCAATCAGTACAAACTCGCCCAAGAAAAAGTACTTGCGCAACGACAGCGCGATAGCAAAGCAATAAGAACCTAAATCAAACAGAATGGATGCTGCCACTTTGGTTCTTTTGGTCATGATTGTTGAGGCAGCGCTGGATTAATGGGCCTGGCTCAGATTGATTTAAACAGGTGCTGGATGTGGCTCATTTTTGATGCGAAACTGCTTTTTTTTAGTTCCCGTTACAATCTGAAATTGCCCCATTTTTGTTGCAAGTATTTTGAAAATGAAAGATACTTAGGCGAGTTTTACGTTTCCGTAAAATTTCACCCCGCTTCGGTTTCTGGATTGGGCCTTTTGGGAGAAAAAAAAGTCGCGTACCGACAAGCAGAAATTCAACGCTCGACGCGTTTCGCAAGATTACTAAGCAATTATGGGCAGGAATTTTTGGCATAAATGTTATTCGAGTGTGTTATTGTCTTTAAGAACAGTTCATATAGTTATTCATTACATTCGAGGGAGCTATTGTCTGAACATGAATTCACTTCACATGAGAACCTCAGGAGTTAGCTAAAAAACCGAAAATGTTCAATATATACAATGGCCGTTTCAAAGCTGAGAGAGAACCATTAATCGACAGACACGGTTGCTCACAGTCCTATTGAGGGAGGGGGGGGGGGTAATACAGAGCACCTTATAAATTCAAAGCAAAGGTAGGCACCTTATCCTGCGTACCTTCTAGTGTTCTTTAATTATTGGATAAATTGAATGCATCGCGAGTAATTACAGCATATTTCAACAACTGGCGAATAAGGAAATTGTACGCAACTAAAAAAACACCAGACGTTGACGACTTCAGTGAGTGCCTAAACAAAAAAATCTACGCATCTCGACGAAGTGAATCATGACGAGTTGGCGAAGCTCAGCGTATCGTATCGGTGAGTAACCGTACGTTACCCGAGCGTTGCCCCATATAATGTAAATTGAATGGCATAAAATGTATATAGAAATGTATATTTATTTCGCCTTCCAGTCGTCTTAGGCAATTCAAGGAGGATTTAGAAAATTGCTGGAGTGCGGGATATGCATCGAAAATGAATCCAAGAACCCGCCATCTTACCGGTGGCAAGTTACCATTTTAATATGGAGGAAAGAAGTGTAAGTTAAAGAGCTCGTTTGCTTTGTTAAACACAATATTATTGAGAACTAACAGACAATGATGCCAAGGAAAGTATAGGGGATGTTATTAGAAGTAATTGTAATGTAAATGTGTAGAAAGAAAAGTGGACGAAAAGATGACTTGCCACCGGCAGGGAACGAAGCTGCGACCTTCGAATAACGCGTCCGATGTTCTACCACTGAGCTACGGTGGCGGTCATCCCTCCGTCCACTTTATAGGGTATATACGTGCATTTAAACGTGGGAGAGTCAGTCAGCGCCGCCTGTTGCCATTGCGGGGAGTGTAGAACGCTCTTTTTGCCTGACGCTCCCACGTTTAAATGCACATATATACCCTATAAAGTGGACGGATGGATGACCGCCACCGTAGCTCAGTGGTAGAACATCGGACGCGTTATTCGAAGGTCGCAGGTTCGGTCCCTGCCGGAGGCAAGTCATCTTTTCGTCCACCTTTCTTTCTGCACATTTACGTTACAATTAGTCCTAATAACACCCCCTATACTTTCCTTGGTATCAGTGTCTGTTAGTTCTCATTAACATTTTTATATGGGTAATTTGTTGGGACATATAGCGCTCGACGTGTGCCTTTGTGTTACAGGTTGCCTTGAGAAGCCTCAACTTCTAGGGACATTTTAATAGAGATTAACTGATCAATACTCTTCCCGATAGGTTATTTTGGCCCGGGAACAGCGATCTCTCACCTTATAATTAGCCTATGTCTACGTTGAAGTCTATTGTAAAGCCTTTTTTTTTTGTGTGTCTCACATATGTTTCGACTATAGCGACAGTTCTATACCGTGACCACAACGGAAGACAAGGCTAGGTCTTAAGTCCTAAGGAGCTTCGCCCCTAAAACTCCTTGCCCAAAGAATTTTCAATAATAGTATCGATGTGCTTCGGCCGGGCAAGATGATTCACTGGTCGAGATACTTGTGCTCTGTTACCTCTAATACGGCATCTTATCAACACTAACTGTAGACAGAAGATGTTTTTTAAATGCCTTTCTTTGGTCATTTGTTAGACGCACCTGCACTCTAGAGTTCACCACAATCGCAAAATGAAGATACCGTTTTGTACAGAGCATTACCTGCACAAATTTCCGCTCAGTCTCAAAGGGGTTAATAAATAATAGATGTTCAAGTGGTCTCAGAACGGATCATTTAGGGGGGGGGGGGGGGGGGGGCAGATTCAACCATTGCGCTGTTACAAGCAGCGTGGTTTAAGGTGCCAAATTCGTGCCTGCTAGAAAGGCAGGCCAGAAAAGTATTTGCTAGTTTTTATTCAGTACCCTAGTTTAGGAATTAATTTCTTATTTGACACCTTCTCAAATACTTTAGCAGGAATTCATGTGTATAACGTCGGTTTGCTTCTTTTCAGTAATCGACTGCGGAAAATTTTGCACATTCACTATCAATTGAGTACACGTAGAGATTCCACGTTTAAAACCACGTTGAACGTCTCTGAGCACCTTGTGCTCCTCCTAGAAACCTAAAATATGTTTATCAATTGTGGTTGTTTAGTTTATGGGATGTAATGTCCCATAGCGCTCAGGATATATGTTAGACGCCGATGCTCCGGGAAATTTCAGCCACCTGATGTTCTTTGACGTGCACTGGCATCGCACTCTACACGGGCCTGTAGCGTTCCCCTTCCATCGAAATACGTCCGCCGCGGCCGCGTTCGCACTCGGCTCTAAGTTGAAGCCAGCAGCCAAGCACTATAACCACAAAGCCACCGTGGTATGCAGCTATGTTTGTATTTATTAATTTAGTCAAGTACATCACAGGTTACAACTGAAACATTATGTGAGGTGCGTTGTACTAAATTATAATTTGAGCAGCATGGAGCGTGGGTTAGTGAATCTGCAAACAGGTAAGTTGTGTAAAGTGAATGCTAAGTAGAAATCTTTGCAACACACTGAACATATCGCATTAGTATTGATTAGGCCGGAAACGACAGAGGAAATACGCAATAAAGTCGCTGCTTCTGAAAACAAATCCACACTTGAGTAGACCATACAAAGTAAACAAACAGAAGCGAGACCTTTAGCACAAATTGAAACAACTTTATAAAATATGGCTTTATTTTCGAAGCTATGTGGAAGGAAAGAGCTCAAAGACTAAACAGTTTATGAGAACACACTGTGAAGTTCTCGTTTTAACGACTCAGGGTCACGTATGTCAACCACTTTAACTGGAAGATCGTTGCAATGTTCTATGGCACGGGGTAAAGCCGGTGAATTAAAAGGTTTCGTTTGTCCAAAGAGACTTTAGAGAAACCTTGAAAAGCGCAAACGACGAGGACGAAACAGATACAACAGGTCTGGCACTTAAAATCTTTTTCGTCTTCGTCGTTCGCGCTTTTCAAGTTTTCTCTAATAATGAACCAACTCGCCCAAACCGGGTTCCGAACCGACGTTGCAAGCTTCGATGATGGTGAAGACGTCGAGGTATACGATGCGCATGAGTAAGCGGTAGTGTAGATCTGTGATGGGTGCAGATTATTTGATGAATGAGGCTGATAAGCGCGACGTTGCTAAGTGACTCTAACGATCGAAGTGATAGCTGCAACTTCATATCAGACACGCTTGATGGTCGCATGTAGTCGCTAACGATGAAACGAGCTGCGCGATTTTGTATGGATTTCAGTGAATGAAACAAGTAAGCTTGGTGAGGCGACCATATGGATGATTAACATTGCAGTTGTGGACGGACAAATGATAAATAGGCTAGTTTGCTTGTAGATCAGGGTTGCCGGCAGGTAGATATGAAAAGGAGCCAAGACTCAAGATAGAAGTAACCAAAGGAGCAATGCCATTTACTTTTTGGCGCCCAATTTGTAACAAGATAGAAAAGAGTGATGTTATGCGTAGGGTTGTTAGTATTCAACAGTAAATAATGTGATTTTGAAGAAACAAAAACGGAGTACAACCAGCACAATATTTTCCCCTCTTGCTTAGTCTCCGAGCCGCAGGCAAGATGCGAATAAATAAATAATTTCTTATACTTACAGAGCGCCTGCATACAGTTTGTCTACAATAAACAGAGTTCTTGCAAAAGTAATTTAGGGCTAGCAACACAGCAGGGACATAAAACGCTGAAGCTGGTTTACCTTGAAGCCGTAAACCTTAATTGGTACAAAGCTACAATAATACCACTCCAGCTTCAAGTCGCGAAATCTGATGGAGGATGAACAGTCCAGCTCCATTTCGTTGCCGATATCTCTTTGACGTGATAATAAAGTTAAGCGCGGCACTGAAGTGACGAGGACGGGACAGGGAGAACACACACAAGCGCTGTTCTGCCTGTCCCGTCCTCGTCACTTCAGTGCCGCGCTTAACTTTATGATCATGTTACACCAACAAGGCCAGCAATTTACCCTAGTTAAGTCCAGCTCTTTGACGCGCTGTGTTTCAGCATTAGGTTCTGGCGCCAGCAGTGTGCTATATAGCCACGCGTTTCCTTACATGCGCGCGTTTCTTCGCCTGAAAAGAGGCAGGGACGCTCGCTGGGTGCCTCGGTGCGCACTTGCCCGCTGGAGGGGGGAAGGACTGCTCTCGCAACGGCGACAGAGTGTCTCTCACACCTCCGTGTAGTATGATTCGAAATAGAAGGCGCACAGAAGACGACGTACGAAAAGGGAGACACACACACAAGGCGCCCGTGTGTGTGTGTGTGTGTCTCCCTCTTCGTCCGTCGTCTTCTTTGCGCCTTCTATTTCGAATCATGCAATACCAACACGCCCAGTTGTTCACTCTCACTGCGTGTAGTGTTTTGAAGTGTGCTCACATTGTCAGTAACGTTGACAAGCGATAATCGTGTGGTAGGATGACTGGGTCTTTTAGCTCTTCAGATGCTTCAAGGAGTAACGGGCGCCCACCGACTCGAAGGTGCCCTCGGCAGTTGTTCTGCGAGAGTGACCACTAACCCCTCTGCATTTTATCATGCAGGTTATCTACCATGCCATTGCTCTGGTGTTCTTTCCCGTGCTGTCTGGATTATCATCGTGCGCATCACCAGTGCGCGCGCAACAGTTCCGTCGACCTGCTCGGATTTCGAGATGTTCGACTTGGCCGGACATTCCCCAGGATTCAACGTGGCAAACAACACCACCGTTCCAACACTAGGTCCTCGGCACACCTTGGAAAGTCCCATCGGCCGCGTCATCATTCTATGGCCGTGGCTATAAAGCCACGGCCACCGTGAGCATCGCCTTGGGGGCTAGGCAGCTGTTCCAAGGTCTATCCAAGTAGGTCGCGGAACTACGGGCGAAAAGCGGTTCAGAAACTATTGCCAGCGACATCAGCATGGGGAGTTATGGAAGCTGCGATTGAAGCGCGATAATGTTTGGAGGGAACAAACAATAATAGTGAAAAAATCCGGCAGATCCCACCCACTGTGGGAATCGATGTAATGTGATGCAGCCAGCAGGAGCAAATCATGCTACACATAATATGCATGTCATGATTTACATGTTAGGACCTGTCATTTTTGTTCGTCGTACAGTCACGTCACGCAATACCAATTTTGGGGTATATCAAGCTAGCGAATTGGACGCAAGCGCACCATGAGCGTGGCGTGTAAATGACTTTGTGGATGACATGCATGCGAAGATTTCCATGCGACCACCTGCCACTTATGTTCGTTTTACAGTCACGTCCCGCAAACCCAACTTTGGTGTCTATCAAGCTAGCGAAACGGCCGCGAGCGTGCCATGAGCGTGGCATGCAAGTCATGTCACTCATGACATGTCACGATTTCCATATTACCACTTGTCATTCATTTTCGTCATACAGTCACGTCACGCAATATCAATTTTGGTGTATCTCAAGCTAGCCAAACGGCCGCGAGCGCGCCATGAGCGTGGGATGCAAGTCATATTGCACATGACATGTCCTGATTTCCCTATTATCACTAGTCATTTATGTTCGTCATACAGTCCCGGCATGCAATACCAAATTTGGTTTATATCAAGCTAGCAAAACGGCCGCGAGCGTGCCATGAGCGTGGAATGCAAGTCATGTCGTAAATCATGTTGCACATGACATGCACGTCATGATTTTCATATTACCACCTGTCATTTGTGTTGGTCATGCGAAATGTCTCATTGTATCAATTTTCGGATATATCAAGCTAAGAAAACGCCCTCAGGACTACGCGTATTTACGGCCATGGCATGTAAATCATACTTTTCATGACAAGGCATTCATGGTTTTCATAATATGACCAGCCACTCATGTTTGTGATACAGTCGTGTTAGGCCACACCAATTTTGGTATAAATCCCATTAACGATACGGCCAGGAGAGCACAAGGCGTAGGCGGCTAGATAGATAGATAGATAGATAGATAGATAGATAGATAGATAGATAGATAGATAGATAGATAGATAGATAGATAGATAGATAGATAGATAGATAGATAGATAGATAGATAGATAGATAGATAGATAGATAGATAGATAGATACGCTCCAAGTTACCGAAGTTCGCTATGAAATGCTTCGCATTTAAAACCACGTTTTATTCAAAGGCGAAGCAATCGTGATATTTTACAAATGATATTTATTTCCCCAACAATATTATGTAGGTGAAATGAGCAAAGAATTTACGACAGTGTCTTATTACGAAAAATATTTTTCTAGCGCCCTCTGCGCACGCGATTATTACTCAGTGCAGCCCTTGCGCTGCATGGGAAGGCACGCTCGTAAAAATCGTCTGCGATGACACACCCCCTCAGGTGTTTTAGTGTTCCGCACTTGCTTGCGTTCTCTGAATTATTGTGGTGAAAATTTAACTTGTGCTGTGCGCGAAGTTGTGATGTGCGTTTCATCGTTGGTGAACATCTACAGTGTCCGACAAGCAGCGCGACGATGCGGATAACATTTAACGCCGAGTGCTTGCCTTGGTCCTTGAGGAAACGATGTGCTGTGCAAGCATGCAGTAGCAACACAGGTATCGCTGGTGACCCAGGTCTTCTAGATAAGAAACAAGGGCAGCGGTTCGGGGAACTGTGCTCGCTTGAATTTCATGCGTCAGCAGTTCTGCAGCCCGGTTTCCTTCTTGAACATGCAGTACCTACTATTATTCGCGTTATCGGTGAGCAGGGCGCTAAGTCAGGCCCCGGAAAGTGAGGGTTTCAAGGAACATGCACGCTCGTAGCGGTTGTCGGGCATCCTAAGATCTCGTTGAACGAAATGAGGTTGATGTGGAAGTTCGCATTTATTTGCTTTCGCGAGTTTTTACAAATAAAGTAATTTGATTTCATTGTAAAGAACTCTTCTGTTTATTTGTCTGGTTTTGTTTCTGATTTTGTGAATTTTAAATCAGGCGAAGCGCGGGAAGTGGCTGACTTGTGTTCGTAGCGCTTGCCTCCGCTCCTCCTTGCCACTAGCTCAACGATATCACATGTTGTATCGCGCTCAGTTGACGTGCCAAGTACGGGAAAGATAAGACAGGAAGTTGTGGCGTGCAGAGAACGCAAGCCGCAGTGAACTACGCCGAGCAAGTCAACCATGCATAAGACGAAGATGGCTAAATCGGGCATCACATGTTTTTCGCTGCTCTGCGGTGTGTTAACCCGGGGATTTCCAGTTCTGCGAAGGTTTTTCAGGTTTCTTAGTGGCAACGGGTGAGAACAAGTATTTGGCCCAATTATTTTAGCAGGTATTAATTGTGCATGAGAACATGAGTAAACCCAGTTCTCTGCAAGCCAGGCTGTACTAACATAAGCGCAGTGTCGCTAGACAAATTGGTCAAGACTACAGCCTACCTGCTGTCGGCAAAATACGTTTAATGAAAAGCTTTGATGCGTGTTGGCTCGGCTACATGGTTTTTTCGTCTTTTATTTTTGTCATGTAGCTCGAATGATGTGAAGCAATTTTAGACTTCTTCCTGTTCATGAAATTCATGTATCCAGTTTGAAACTTTGTGGTTCTTTACTTCTAATACTGTCACTGAAATACATGTTATAGACTGAATGGTTCTAGAAATCGTTACAGGAAATGTCGCTGGAGCCAACGTCTTGACAAGTGAACTTTTCTTCAAGGCAACGCTGCGGCCCTGACGAAGACAAGTCAACTTGCCGAAGCATTGTTTCCAGCGACGTTCTCTCTTGAAGAACTTCTCATAGCTTCAAGCCTGTCTGTTCCTCTAAACTTCTGTCTCGTTTGGTTGTCAAATTCTGTAAGAAAAATATGTGCGCCGTCATAACAAACGTGATTGAGGGAAATACGACGTGTGCTGCTCGCGAGTTTGATAATTTTCGCATCGGTCAGAATATTCTGGGTCCACTGCTTGCTCATTATGCCCATATTTCAGTTGTGAATTAAAGATGCTTTTATAGATTGACACTTTAACACTATGCGTATGTCTGTTTTTTTTAAGGCGAAAGCCTTTAATGTCTCATGCTCACGTCCGTCCGGTGTCCGTCCGGCGTCCGGTGTCCGTCCGTCCGTCCGGATGTCCGGATGTCCGTCCGTCCGGATGTCCGTCTGTCCGTCCGTCCGTCCAGATGTCCGTCCGTTCCGGATGTCCGTCTGTCCGTCCGTCCGGTGTCCGTCCGTCTGTCCGTCCGGATGTCCGTCCGTCCGGATGTCCGTCTGTCCGTCCGTCCGGATGTCCTTCCGTCCGCCCGTTTGGATGTCCGTCCGTCCGTCCAGATGTCCGTCTGTCCGTCCGGATGTCCGTCCGTCCGTCATGATGTCCGTCCATCCGGATGTCCGTCCGTTCCGGATGTCCGTCTGTCCGTCCGGATGTCCGTCCGTCCGGATGTCCGTCTGTCCGTCCGTCCGTCCGTCCGCCCGTTTGGATGTCCGTCCGTCCGTCCGTCCGTCCGCCCGTTTGGATGTCCGTCCGTCCGTCCAGATGTCCGTCTGTCCGTCCGGATGTCCGTCCTGTCCGTCCGTCCGTCCGGATGTTCGTCTGTCCGTCCGTCCGTCCGTCCGGATGTCCATCCGTCCGGATGTCCGTCTGTCCATCCGTCCATCCGGATGTCCGTCCGTCCGTCCGGATGTCCGTCTGTCCGTCCGTCCGGATGTCCGTCTGTGCGTCCGTCCGGATGTCCGTCCGTCCGTTTGGATGTCCGTCCGTCCGGATGTCCGTCCGTCCGTCCGGATGTCCGTCTGTCCGTCCGGATGTCCGTCTGTCCGTCCGGATGTCCGTCTGTCCGTCCGTCTTTCCGTCAGTGGAATGGCCACACGCTTTTGCCGAACACACTTTGGAATGTACAAAGTGTCCTTCAATTTTTTTTTCATTCTGAATGTGCATTAAAAAATTAATTTTATTTGTGTCAGTCGAATTTTGTCTTACTGAGCAATCGGTCCGCTTAAAGGGGAGCTCCGGTGCATTTTCGACCATACCGAGATAGCGCCGTTTTCAAATAGTATTAACAGTCCTGCAACAGCTAGGGCGGTTCATTTTGCCGACACACTCGCCAATAATTTTAAATAAGCAATGAAAAACGAGTCAAAACCGAAACCGAAACGGGGAGCTGCTTCGTGCTCCATGCTGGGTACTCTATGACGTCATGGCGTCACCAAATCCGCTACACGCCACCACGGCACGTAAACATTGCTCACGTGCCTCTTCTTTCGCGGGAAAAGCAAACTGCCGATGTCTTCCGACGTGGAAACAAGCTGTGCCAGCTCGTCTGAACTGAACAGCGAGGAGTCCAGCGATGAGGAGTGCAGCTACATGAGCGCGGAAGCGTCGCCTGTGCTAGCGTCAGCGTCGCCTCGAAGAAAAAAATGCCCCCCACCTCCCCGAAGGGAATCGTGAGGAAATGCGAATGCATTTCGCGCGCGCTTCACTCCATTTATATATGGTGGTTGTGGTTCGAAGAAGGAAAAGGCGCCTAATTTCTGCAGCCTGGTCGGGAGCACGGCACAGCGCCATTTTTTAAATGCGAATGCATTTCATAGTCGGGCTATGTCAGGCATCCGGCGTTGTGCGGCGTTGGCGTTGTCCGCGGCAGGTGTTTTAAATGCGAATGCATTTCATAGTCGGGCTATGTCAGGCATCCGGCGTTGGCGTTGTGCGGCGTTGGCGTTGTCCGCGGAGGAGGAGGAGGAGGAGGATAGGTTGAGGAGGTGTGCGCGCCGGCAGGTGTTAGATGTGAAGCATCTTATGGCGAAGCTTAATCCGGTGGTGGTGGTGTACGGCGTGACCGCCCTTACTGCGCATGCGCAAACCCTTTAAAAAAATAAAATAATCAAACCTCCTCTCTCCCTCTCCCTTAGGCATCCCTCCCCGCGGCAACCACACCCTCACTGCGCATGCGCCTCCCCTCCTCTCTCCCCTGCTACGCTCCCCCCCTCTCTCCTCTAGGCATCCCTGCCCGCGCCGTCCACACTCCCACTGCGCATGCGCGTCCCACCTCTCTTCCCCTCTCCTACGCTCCCCCCTCTCTTCTCTAGGCATCTCTGCCCGCAGCGTCCACACTCCCACTGCACATGCGCGCCCCCCCTCTCTCTCTCCTACGTTCCCCCCCTCTCCCTCTCTCGCCTCGCGACGCCGACACAGGCAGCGTCTGCTAGCGAGTTTCTTGGTTGAAAAAACCGACTGCTCGCGCTGCACAACCGTTCACTGGCCACCCAGTATATATGGCAATGAATCTTGACCTCCAAGGTGGTGCCGGTGGGAGATTTCTCCTGTGCGTTGTTGAACAATAAAAATTCGCAGCGTGCGCGTTAACTAAAAGCGGTCTGCGGCGGAGCTCGGCGGAGCTATATATGAAAAAAAAAATTTAAAAAAAAATTAAAAAAAAATAAAAAAACAAGAAAAAGCAAAAAAAAAAAGGCGCTGCGCCGTGCTCCCGACCGGGCTGCAGAAATTAGGCGCCTTTTACTTCTTCGAACCACAACCACCATATATAAATGGAGTGAAGCGCGCGCGAAATGCATTCGCATTTCCTCACGATTCCCTTCGGGGAGGTGGGGGGCTTTTTTTTCTCCGCTCTGAGTGGAGAGGAGGAGCGCGCTCTAACGCGTGAGGGCGCTCGCATCGCGGGAGCTCGGCGGAGCTATATATGAAAAAAAATAAAAAAAATAAAAAAATAAAAAATAACAAAAAAAATGAAAAAATAAAAAAACACAAAAAAAGCAAAAAAAAAAATAAAAAAAGGCGCTCGGCCGTGCTCCCGACCGGGCTGCAGAAATTAGGCGCCTTTTCCTTCTTCGAACCACAACCACCATATATAAATGGAGTGAAGCGCGCGCGAAATGCATTCGCATTTCCTCACGATTCCCTCCGGGGAGGGGGGGGGGGACTTTTTTTTGCTTTTTTTTCTGTTTTTTTATCTTTTTTTTATTTTTTTTATTTCTTTATTATTTTTTTTCATATATAGCTCCTCCGAGCTCCCGCGATGCGAGCGCCCTCACGCACTAAAGCGCGCTCCTCCTCTCCACTCACTCTCCGCTACTACACTCTCGCCGCGGACAACGCCAACGCCGCACGACGCCGGATGCCTGACATAGCCCGACTATGAAATGCATTCGCATTTAAAAGCGCGCGCCGCGAGCAAGCGTCCGTCTGGGGGGGGACGAAAAAGGAGTACCTAGATACGTCACGTACACAGGGTGGCCCGCATTTGAAGGTATGATTCCGGAATTGGTTACCAATTTTTAAAACTCGTTCTCCGAAAAACTAAATTACTTACGGCTGTATAATTTGGCACATATCATCAGGGCACCGAAGAGCACTTATGTTTAAAGTTTTATTTAAATCAGTGAGTATCGAAAAATCGCCGGAGTTCCCCTTTAAGTTTCGCAGCTTCAGAACGCACGAACAAAATGTAAAAAATTGTTAACGATATTTTACGAATGGCCGCGTCGCCGAAGCAGCCAGTGCACCTGAAAGAGGGCACGAACACATTCCGCTTGCATGCGAAGTGGGAAAGGAGAGCTTCCGCTGCAACCCTCCTCCACTCGGGGTGCGCCCTTTCCCTCTATTTGGTGACCTCACCAGTGACGTCATGAAATAAGTGTTCTGTTTGTGATTTATTTCTAGTTGGATGCCCGGCAGCCGCCAGCAGTAAAAGCGGCGCTGCCGCGGCGTATCAGCATGCGAGAGCGCGTCCCATGGGAGGTATAGGGAGTTTCCGCCCCCCTGGCTAAGTTATCTATCGCGCTACAATTCGCACACCTGCATTCGCATACGTTCCGGTACTTTACCGGAGCATTAGGCGAAACGAAAAGCATGTAGTGTCCGCACACTTTTTTGTGCTTATTCACTTGGTAGTCATTGTGGGCAGTGTAATAAAATTGAGTTATTGTGACCATTGAACGAAATTGAAGTGTCGTAATTTTGGCGTGACTAGGCGTCATTTGATGTTAGAACTGAATAATACAAGCTATGTGCACACTAAAGAACCTGCGTATGTGCGAAGCCGATAACCAACGCAGCAAATATGAAAGGTACACTGCTGCTTGCTTTTCGGCGTTCGTGACATCTGCGGAAGATGCCACGAACGCCGAATAAAAGCTCCAAGAAGAAGTTTTCTAGTGAAACCGAGGCGAATTGAACGGTAGTACACCTAAATACCGGCATCTAGTCATGCGTCGATATTAGCTTAGCTGGCGTTGACTTGAAGCGAATGCGTGGAAGACTCGCCGGCGATCGCCTTAGCGCGAGTCCTTAGCGATCAGGGTTTGAGATCAAAATACGCGCTAGTCCCAACAAAACGACCTCACTTGTTTACCAGCTAATGCGTCACATCCGCTTTATTTTTGTTCCGCCGGAATTGTTCGCTCCTTACACAGATGGCGCTAAGCTCCATAAGCAGCTGATGAACACCCATGTTCTGAACGGATGGGCTTCTATGGAAGCTTGGCTACCAGTTACATTTACCTTGGCTGTTCTACGAGAGTGACCACTCACCCTCCGCACTTCACCACGCAGGTCGTACAGCCTATACGGTAAAAAATTGCGTATCTATTTCTGGCTTCAGCTGCCGAGCCCGCAGCGCCTGTTAGCTACTTGTCGTGAGTGTGGAGCTGTCGTGCGTTCCGTGCTGCTAGTAGCGCGTGAGATCGAGTCAAACCCCGGGCCAGATAATGTGGCAATTCTTGCCGCACTGCGTAAGCTAACCGCCGGTCAGTCGACTGTTAATACGGAAATTAAAGACAATAAGGCACAACTTGTTACCACTAATAACACTACCGCTGACCTTGCTTAACGTGTGGTATCTACGTCCGTCCGGTGTCCGTCCGTCCAGTGTCCGTCCGTCCGGTGTCCGTCCGGCGTCCAGTGTCCGTCCGTCCGGCGTCCGTCCGTCCGTCTGTCCGTCCGCCCGTCCGGATGTCCGTCCGTCCGTCCGTCCGGATGTCCGTCCAAACGTAAATGCAGGCCATGGTTTCCGTTCACGTTCGAACGAACAAGAGCGGGAACTGTACCTATATCTGTTAGCCTAACTTCAGTAAAATGACTATGTTTTCTCTTGGCCGTTGGATGAGGTAGTTTCAAGATATAGATTAGGTTAAGCTACGTGTGCCGTGTAATAGGCAGTTTCAGAATAGGGTACGCAAAGATAGCGTTGGTTGGGCACGTATGCTACTTCCGCCATTTAACGTGAGATGATGGCGTACGACGCGTGCGCAGTATTACAATAGGGTACGCAAATATAGCGATTGTTGTGTACGTAGCGTATAACGCGTGCGCAGTGGCAACAAACGCTAACGAAATGCTTTGCGCACCGAATTCTAAAACTGCATGGAAGTTACGGCATGTGGCATCCGCTTTATTGTGTCACAGAAGTTTGTGGATAAGAGAATATTTTCAGCGACAGCGTACTAGTTCATGGTTTCTTCCCCAGTACTACCTTTGTGTAACGACAGCCTGGGCGCACTTTTCTGTTAGTTGCGAATCTCTGAGGGCATGATCAGAGTCAAAGACGCGTTTCACGGGGAGGAGTTCACCATTTTTTCTCAATGCTGTGATTTCTCAGTGCTGCCTTGAATATCTCCATGCGCTTTCGGACTTGTGATTTATATGTTTTCCCTTCAGTGCTGACCTCCTCCTTTCTCTGTTAAGCTGGCACTTCTTAGCAGAACCAAAAGGTTCTCTTGCGCGTCTCTTGTGCCTGGTTAAATATAGCTTGCCCGCCCTCTGTCGCCGTACGGTGTTATCGAGTTTTCAACTTTTCACACCGTCCTATTTTAGGAATTATAGCATATAATGAAATTATCTTTTCTCCTATTTATTGCAGGTGGTACTCGCCCTAGATGTTTAGAAAGAAAGGCTACACCAACTAAATTATGACTTTCTTCTTTTTGAGGTGTGACCGGCAGGTTTTCGTATGAATAAAAATGGATGTCAAGAGAAAATTGGCTTAGTTGTGCTCCTTGTTGTATGTTGTTGTAATTGACAGCGTTCATATTTTCTGCCAGCCATGGTACATTTCAGGTTAACTAGTGTGCTCTCAAGGGATGTCAGACAATAATTCCTGTGTTAAATTTTGTACACTGCATTTCGAAGCCTGAAACCGTTACTTATTTAATGGACGCAGCTTGAAACATGAATGCTACATTCACAAATATTTTATAACTGACGTCCTAAGATGACACCTCGTGTTCAGAACGTTTAGTCTTACTTATGTAATGATGCCAGAGCTCTTCGTCAACACTTTTTAAGCGAGACATCTTCCAACAGAGTCATGTTGTATGAAAGTTCCTAAAAGTTACATTTCGTGAACAATACACTTCAGCAACAGTGATTTTGCAAGCCATTTACGTTCTTTTTTTAATACGTATTCTTGGCTGGATGGGCCAAATATTATTTTGCGGTTTTGTTTTCTTATTAGTGTTTTCAACACATTGGAGTCGATTTCCACTAGCTATGGTCTTAAGCAGGCCCGTAGCCAGGAATTTTTTGTCGGGGGGGGGGGGGGGGGGGGCACTTGTTGAAAGCCTTGAAAAACACCCATTTTTATTAATTTTCCTCGGTAAAACACCCCCTTCAGTCCGAATTTTGAGCCCCCCCCCCCCCCCCTGGTTACGGGCCTGGTCTTAAGGAGCTCTACTGAACGATTGTTTTCGAATGAAGAGAGACATACACCAGGTGCTTGATGCATGCCTCCATTCCTGCTTAAATGCTGTGTTGACTGTGGCTCGGTGTAGCGTCTTCTAACTCATTCAGCTATTGGACTTGTGTGGCAGATTCATCAATGTGCAATAACAGCAACTGTGTAGAGACTCTCGATCACCTCTTGTGCCGCTCTCCCGAATTTCGACATCGCAAAACTCTCCAGTGTGCCTTCAGGAGACTTTACGGCCGGCCTATCACTGAAAGTAAGATCTTGGGAGTATGGCTTCACGGCACATCAGCCCAGAAAACTACATGAGCCTTCCTGCAGTACTTCAAGGCAACAGAATTGAGTGACCGCCTGTGATATATACGCTCCTCTATGTGTGTGTGTGTTTGTGTGTCAGTGTGAGTTTGCGTGCGTGTGTGTGTGTGTCTGTGTGTGTGTGCGTGCGCGCGCGCGCGCGCGTGTGTGTGTGTGTGTGTGTGTGTGTGTGTGTGTGTGTGCGCGTAAGTGTGCGCGCGCTCGCGTGTGCGTGTGTTGTGAAATGTGTCTCTTTCTCTCTATTTTTCACTTCCTCATTCCCCGCCCCATAAGTAGGGTAGAAAACTGGGCGCTATTGAACCACCCTGCCTATCCTCTATTCCTTCTTTCTCTCTTTCCTTCTTACGAAAAAAAAAGTTCATCGGAAAATGAAGCGTTGAGGAAACTTTCAACATGGCGGCTGTCTTCGTCAGGGCCCTGACGGAAACTAGACCACTTGCCGAATCGTCGGCTTCAGCGACATCACCTTTTCGACGAATTCACTTCGCCCTGGTGTGTTATTCATTAGAGCTAATTGATACAACGCTTACATATTGCAGAATGGCTGTACCAGGTCCTAAGCTTTCTCATATTGCATTGTTGGTTGTTTGACAACAATTTGCTAATGATGAATCGTGCAACAAAAAGTTGTGTTCTTGAAGGTTGGATACCATATAGCTGCAGTTTAACTACCGCGATATTCTGTGTTCTTTTGCCGCTTCTGTATGATATCTAGTCGCATGCTGTATCTGATTTTGTGGTTTTAAGTTTCTATTGTGTACAGGAATCACTGCTCTTTTACGTAATAAATATACATCACCACTTTTGTCTGTGAATCTACTGAGCTCTCACTCTGTAATAGTAATTACAGAATAAAGTAGCTGTAATTACTTTAACAGAGAGGGCTTGCTATAAACGTGCACTAAATCCACGTACAAAAACAAAACAGAAAAAAGAAAAGAGAATTTGCACGACGTTTTAAAAACGTCTAGAAAACGTCTTTTCAAAGACAATGCGACGGGACAGGAATGGGATTTTTCAAGACGTTTTAAAAACGTTTTCTCTCAGAATGGGATTTTTCGTGACGTTTTAAAAACGTTTTCTAGATGGTCTTAAAAACGGATTCTAGCCGGACATTAGACGAGATATAAAACGTTTTCTAGACCTTTTGCTTCTTTTCCGTGACGTTTTCTAAACGTTTATATGGTCTCGGATAAACGTTTAGAAAACGTCAATTATCCGTTTCGTGCTACCTGGGTTTTGATAAAGAGTTACAGAAGGAACGCTGACACACAGATCGCCAGATTTCTGTATGTACATAGCCTCAGCCAGTTCCCGTGCCACCTTGTCTTTGCTCTTCCGCAAAATGCGTGTGTTGCCCAGCAGTGGTTTACACGTGCAACCCTTGCAATGATATGGCAAATGAGATCTGGTCCCATTCCTTATAGACAGGGCGTGCTCTGCTAGTCGGTCATTAATACACCGGCCAGTCTGGCCGATGTACACCCGGCCGCAGCTCAACGGAATCTGATAAACAACACCAGTTGAACACTGCATGAAACGCGTTTTCGTCGTGTGTTCTTTCTCACATTCAGGACTCTTAGCAGACGACACTCGAGCACAAATACGAGGAATGGGAAATACGAGGAATGGGAATTCTATAAGGAATGGAACCGGATCTCATTTGCCATATCATTGCAAGGTTTGCACGTGTAAACCACTGCTGGGCAACGCACGCATTTTGCGGAAGAGCAAAGACAAGGTGGCACGGGAACTGGCTGAGGCTATGTACATACAGAAATCTGGCGATCTGTGTGTCAGCGTTCCTTCTGTAACTCTTATCAAAATGAGTATAGTTTCTTGGTTGATAGGTTTTGATCAAGCGGTTTTTCAGAGATGTTATTTTTCTTTGTCTTTCTGTGGTGTTGTGCGCATGCTTGAGGGTTCTTAAGCTAAGCTTTCGGAAGAATAAAACTTAGTTGCGAGTGTGCGCTTGTCCGTGTGTTACGTGTCTTCTTCGTCCCTGTCTAATATTTGCGCCATCATTTCGAGTTCAGCTATGCACCAACTAGCCCGACAGGCAAACGTTATTAAGCTATATTTCTCGTACAACGGGCCCTTGCCTTTTTGGTTCTACTCCTCTTCCGAATGCTTCTGTTATTGTAACCCTCATCGCTACCACTACGTGCAGAGCAAGGAGCATCTCCTACTGCTTGAAGAATGGATTTATACCTGGTGAAGTGGCGGACCTGTTTGGTTTTGTGAAACCTTTCTTGGGACATGCCAAGCGCGTGTCGAAAATTGTGGGTGCTGAAATGTGGCGACAGGTCCGGCTGCTGTATGACTGGCTGCATCTTCGGTGCTTCTGCCAAGATTCTGCCGAGAGTGCACACACGGATTTTCTGGTGTTCAAGAGATTGGCTGCACAAACTACTGAATTTCAGTGGCAGCGGTGTCTGCTCCTGTTACCGAGACGTAGGAAAAAACTGGATCACGCCGGTGGCTTCCATGTCTTGGATGAAGTCCAGATTCCGGCTGAAGTGTCTGCGGTGCTAAAGAATGGTCCTAAGTACAGTGTGGAACCGACCATTCCCGCCCACGAGCTACTGTCTTTGAACAGACGTTTGGCCAGCAAGGCTGAGTCAGAAGATCGAGAAAGATGTATCCTGGACGGCGCGGATACCCTGAAGAGGACGGTTTCGAAGGAACGTCGGCGGGAACGTGACCCTATGGACACTGTTGTGCCTTATTTGAGGCAGAATGACTTGCGCCTAGCCGTGGCGGACAAGGAGGGGAGCTTTGTGCTCATGACAAAAGGACACTTCGACCTCAAGGCCGCGGAGGCTGTGGAAAAGAACTTCAGACGTGTGCAGGTGCGTGCGTCCAAGGTGAAGGCTCGGGCTGTTGCCTTGTGCAATGACCACGGCCTCCCCAAGTTGGCAAAGAACATTAGTAAGTGCAAAGGAGACAAGCTTTCGGTTTTTTTTTTCAATGTGAAAACTCATAAATCTGGCATGCCGTTTAGGGCAATTGTCAGCGAGAACAGTTCATGGCAGGTGTTGGTCAGTCGATATCTGTTAAATCAGTTGAACAGTCTTGCTTTCGACGATCCCTTCATGGTTAAGAATTCCGACGAAGTTATTAAGTTTTTTGAAGATAACCGCTCCGCAGGATTTTTCTTCTCGATAGACGTGGAAGAGCTGTTTTATTCAGTACCCCACGCTGAGCTATTTAAGGCTGTTCGGTCCTGCATTGACAAAAATGGAGAGGTACCTTTTATGAACAATGCTGCAGTCCCAGTTGGAAGTTTTTTAGCACTGTTAGAATTTTACCTTGCCGCAACGTTCATCTCATTTCATGATCAACTGTTTGTTCAGAAGAAAGGCATCTGTATAGGATCATGTGTCGCGCCTGTGCTGTGCAACATTTTCCTTTCTAATATGGATCGACACCTAGAAACCGCTTTGCCAAATGACAAGGTTTTGAAGGTGTTTCGTTTTGTTGATGATTTTTTAATTGTTTTTACAAAACAACCAAGTTGCGCTTATTCTGAGTGTGTTGCTGAAGTCCTAGACACTTTTAAGGCTCTTGGACAAGGGCTCAGGTTTACACATGAGCTTCCCACTGGTGACAAACTTCAATTTTTGGATATTCTTTTTACGATTAACGAAGACCATGTCTGTTGGATGTATCACCCTCGTGTCCAGAAAGAATTCCTGCCATTTCATTCTGCCCATTCTAAGAATGTGAAGAGAGCGATAGCAGCTGCTAGTTTGCAGATGGCACTAAATAGGTCTTGCCCACATGCAGTCGAAGAAAGCTTTGAACTGCAAGTTTCGAGACTTGTTTCCGCGGGGTTCCCTTCATTTTTTTTAGGATCTGTTTGCGAGGCTTTACTGAAGAAAGTTCGGCGTGAGGTCAGTGGTGACTCCCCAGTAAATGATAAGAATGAGCGTCCCGTTGTCATTCCCTACATTCACAAGGTATCTCATTCTTTGAAAAATGTGGCTTCTAGGTATAACGTACCGGTAGCATTTTCGGCTCCGCGAAAACTCTCTCGTATTTGTGCTCGAGTGTCGTCTGCTAAGAGTCCTTAGTGTGAGAAAGAACACACGACGAAAACGCGTTTCATGCAGTGTTCAACTGGTGTTGTTTATCAGATTTCGTTGAGCTGCGGCCGGGTGTATATCGGCCAGACTGGCCGGTGTATTAATGACCGACTAGCAGAGCACGCCCTGTCTATAAGGAATGGGACCAGATCTCATTTGCCATATCATTGCAAGGGCTTGCACGTTTAAACCACTGCTGGGGTTGTTGCGGAAGAGCAAAGACAAGGTGGCACGGGAACTGGCTGAGGCTATGTACATACAGAAATCTGGCGATCTGTGTGTCAGCGTTCCTTCTGTAACTCTTTATCAAAATGAGTATAGTTTTTTGGTTGATAGGTTTTGATCAAGCGGTTTTTCAGAGATGTTATTTTTCTTTGTCTTTCTGTGGTGTTGTGCGCATGCTTGAGGGTTCTTAAGCTAAGCTTTCGGAAGAATAAAACTTAGTTGCGAGTGTGCGCTTGTCCGTGTGTTACGTGTCTTCTTCGTCCCTGTCTAACATTTGCGCCATCAGTTCAAGTTCAGCGTTTAAGGTTACCTTCAGGTCAATTTGTATGATGTCGATGCGGCGAGGTACAGCGTATAGCGCTAAATCGGGCACGCGAAATTCTGATTTCATGTAAATTACCTTCCAAGCTTCATTCGCTGTTCAGATTTGGTTGATGATATCGGCATGTTCACGAGAATCAATCCAATAGGCTCTCTCAGCGGTGAAATTCTGTGCCAGTATTAAACTCTGCTAACATACGTTGAAAATTTATTGCACGTAGGTGAAACGCTGCGTTTTTTTCGTGACAAGCTCTAACTGACCCTGTGATATCTAAGGCGTAACCAACAGGATGAATCTAAATATTGACAAAAAAACACACCTCATTTCGCAACTGCAAGTTCCGGGAAAGACAGACTCCGGGGACACAGACTTGAGGAAATACGCATATATGTATTCACAGCTGGTTAGGTGAGCGCTGCCAATCGAAGAGCTCGCGCCAGTCTATCCTTTGTCGTCCTTCTCTTCGTCTTGTTGATGCTGATGCCACTGGTACGTAGCATGACCTCCGGCGGCGGAAGCACCGTCCCGGAGCTTTAGAGGTCGTTTTCAGAAGCAGTGTTGTAGGGCTTCAGCCGTGCGACGTGAACAACATCACTCGACCGAAGAACAGATGATGACGGACAGATGGGCGCAATCTCATAGGTGACGGGTGTTACTTGCCGCAGTACACGGTAAGGTCCCGTGTAACGAGACAGGAGTTTTTCAGACAGGCCGACCCGACGATTAGGGGACCAGAGTAGCACAAGGGTTCCGGGAACGAAATGTGCGTCTCGATGTGAGGCATTGTATCGTCGTCGTTGGTTGCTCTGCGACGCCGTAAAGCGTGCGCGAGCGAGCTGACGGGCATGGTCGGCACGCGCGATAGCGTCGCGAGCGTACTCGCTGGTGGACGACGTATGGGCTGTGATGATTGTGTCCAGCGGTAAAGTCGGCTCTCTTCCGTACAACAGATAGAAAGGTGAAAAGCCTGCTGTGTCATGGCGCGATGAGTTGTACGCAAAAGTTGCGTAGGGTAGGGCAAGATCCCAGTCTCGGTGGTCCGGCGACACATACATAGCAAGCATATCAGTAAGAGTGCGATTAAAGCGTTCCGTGAGGCCGTTAGTTTGAGGGTGGTAAGAAGTGGTCAATTTGTGCTGCGTGGAACAGGAACTAAGGATGTCGGCGATGACTTGAGAGAGAAATGTACGGCCACGGTCCGTGAGCAGCTGTCTTGGGGCACCGTGAACCAATATAACGTCCCGTAACAGGAAGTCAGCAACGTCAGTTGCGCAACTCGTCGGTAGAGCTCGCGTAACAGCGTAGCGTGTAGCGTAATCAGTAGCTACGGCTATCCACTTGTTTCCCAATGTTGATGTGGGGAAAGGACCAAGCAGGTCTAACCCAATGCGGTAAAATGGTTCCGTGGGTATGTCGATGGGTTGAAGATGGCCAGCGGGTAGCAGGGATGGTGTTTTGCGACGCTGACATAACTCACACGTGGCGACGTATCGGCGTACCGAGCGAGCAAGACCTGGCCAGTAGAAACGGCGCCGCACGCGCTCGTACGTGCGAGATACGCCAAGGTGTCCAGCTGTGGGCGCGTCGTGAAGTTCAGCGAGGACACTGCGCCGTAAATGTTTAGGCACGACAATGAGAAGATCAGGCCCGTCAGGTCGGAAATTGCGGCGGTATAGGACGCCCCCCTTGAAAGACAAAGTGGCGGACGGAAGCGTCGGTTGGGGAAGATTCCGTACGGCTGATGATGTCAAGCAGCAGTGGATTCCGCTTCTGTTCCTCCCCAATGTGAAGGAAGTCGGATACTGACAGGATAGAGTGCTCCGTGGTCGCGTCGGTGTCATCAGAATCGTCGACAGGGTAACGGGAGAGGCAATCGGCATCACGGTGCAGGCGGCCAGATTTGTAAACAACCGAGTAGGAAAATTCTTGCAGGCGCAAAGCCCAGCGACCAAGGCGCCCTGAGGGATCTTTAAGAGAGTTCAGCCAGCAGAGCGCGTGGTGGTCGGTAACTACCGAAAATGGGCGTCCGTATAGGTAAGGCCTGAATTTCGCCACCGCCCAAACGAGGGCTAAGCACTCACGCTCTGTGATTGAGTAATTGCGTTCAGGGGCAGATAGGAGGCGGCTGGCGTATGCGATAACGCAGTCATGGCCACGTTGTTGTTGAGCTAGCACTACACCAATGCCATGTCCACTTGCATCTGTACGGATCTCCGTAGGGGCCGCTGGGTCAAAGTGTGCCAGAATCGGAGGAGTAGTGAGGAGCGCGATGAGATTCGAGAACGCAGAAGCCTCTTCTGAGCCCCATGAAAACGGGACGTCTTGCTTGAGGAGCTGCGTAAGAGGTCTCGCTATGTCAGCAAAATTTTTCACGAAGCGTCGGAAGTACGAACATAGTCCTATGAAGCTGCGTACATCCTTCGCAGATCGTGGCACAGGAAAGCTTTTTGACTGCGCTGATTTTTGCCGGGTCTGGTTGTACACCGTTAGCGTCCACTAAATGGCCAAGTACTGTGATTTGGTGGCGGCCAAAGTGACATTTGGACGAGTTCAGCTGCAGGCCAGCGCGACGGAAGATGTCTAAGACTGTTGACAGGCGCTCTATGTGGGTTTCCAATGTTGGTGAAAAAACGACGACGTCGTCCAAGTAGCACAAACAGGTGGACCATTTAAAGCCTCTGAGCAGGGAGTCCATCATTCGTTCGAAGGTGGCTGGAGCGTTACAAAGGCCGAAGGGCATGACCTTGAATTGATATAGGCCATCGGGGGTGATGAATGCCGTCTTTTCGCGATCCATTTCATCCACCTTCAATCTGACAGTACCCGGAACGGAGGTCTATGGAGGAGAAATAGCGAGCACCATAGAGGCAATCAAGGGCATCATCTATCCGTGGCAGAGGGTACACGTCTTTTTTGGTGATTCTGTTTAGGTGTCGATAATCGACACAGAAACGCCATGTGCCGTCCTTCTTGCGGACTAGCACGACAGGAGATGCCCAAGGACTGCTGGATGGCTCAATGATGTGCTTGGCGAGCATTTTATCGACCTCACTTTGGATAATCTGACGCTCAGTCGCTGACACGCGATAAGGACGCCTATGAATAGGAGGCTCATCACCAGTGTTTATACGATGGGTCACGCCAGCAGCTTTGCCCAATGGACGGCCGCTGATGTCAAAAATGTCGATGTAGGACAGCAGAACCCGGTGGAGCTGGTCAGTCTGCTGCGGTGTTAAATTAGAAGCAATCATCGACCTAATTGCGCTATCAGGGCGAGTATTGGATTCGAGCTGGGCAGACTGGTCGGAAGGAGCGGCCACCGTGAAAGCATCCACTGCGTTGTCTTCTAAGATAGAGAGTAGTGCCAAAGCGATACCTTGCGGCAGCACTTGAGGTGTCCAACTAAAATTGACAACTGGAAGGCACGTGGAGTTCCCTGCGACAGACAGAACGGTGTGTGGTAACGTAATGCCGCGGCTGATGAGGACATCGGTGATAGGAGTGAGTACATAGTCGCCGTCGGGAACGGGTGGTGATGATACGAACTCGACGTAGCTCAGTGTTTGGGGTGGAAGACGAGCATATCCGGCAGTGCAGAGGCGATTCGGCCGTGGTTCAGCAGGGTCTGTTATGGGAAAGTGGAGACGGAGCGTACTGGCCGAACAGTCAATGAGGGCAGAATGTGCGGACAGGAAGTCGAGGCCTAGGATTACGTCGTGGGGGGCATTTTTCAAGGACGGCGAAGAGAACAACTGTGTGTGGCGATCAGCGATGCTTACATGAGCGGAGCACATTCCAACGACAGATGCTGTTCCGCCGTCGGCAACACGGACGAACGTAGTCGTCGCAGGCGTGAGAACTTTCTTGAGCTTGCGGCGAAAATCAGTGGTCATTACAGAAAGTTGAGCCCCAGTGTCGACAAGAGCAGGCACATGCACACCGTCGATTTGTACGTCGATAAGGTTCCGTTTCGTCGGTATGGTCAATAGAGGATTTTCAGTCGGTCCAATTGATGCAGCGCCACCTCCAGGGGCTGCAACATTTAGTTTTCCGTCGGGGAACGTCGTGGGAAGGCGGGGGGACGGTGATCGGCGGGGCTGGTGCGAACGAGGCTGGCGAAGTTGAGGTGATGGAGAGCGGGAGTAGCGGGGCTCAGTCACAGGTTCCTGATGGGCAAGATGGTCGGGGCTGGTCTCGGGACGATAAACGGGTCGGGCATTAAAGGAGCGCTGGAACGTTTGTGCAGTGGGACCCCAACGACTTCTGCAATGGCGAGAAATGTGCCCAATACGGTGACAAGAGAAGCATATGGGCTTGTCATCATGTGTTCGCCATGCGGACGGATTGCGGAACGTTGATGGAGGGCCAGACGGGAATGGACGAGCAGTCGTGAATTGTGGCGGGTAGTCTGTACGGGAAGGCGTCGAAATGGAGCAGATACCCATACTGGCGATTTCTTGTCGTACGACTGCTTGAATTAGGGGACAAGGGAATTGAAGGAGGTGGGTCAGGGGACGTTGGAGCCACTGTAGCAGGGGCGGCCGCCTCAAGTTCTCGCCGAACAAGTCGTGTTAAGTCGTCGCAGGCGGCTGGCGGACGATATGTGTCGAGGCAAGATGACGTTGCTGCAGTATTCGGAAGGCGCTGGAACTGATGTGAGATGCGCCTGCTTTTAGCTTGTTCCAGGCGGCGACATTCCTGAATGATCGAGTCCACAGAAGAAACGTTACCGAACACCAGCAAGTTAAACGCGTCGTTGGCAATACCCTTGAGGATGTGCGCAACTTTCTCTGGCTCGGACATGGTTTCGTCTACTTGGCGGCAGAGTGCTAAGACAGTCTGGATGTAGCTGACGTAGGACTCGGTGGAAGTCTGCGCGCGAGTTGCCAATTCATTCTTTGCGGCTTGTCGACGACCGAAAGGGTTTCCAAAAAGCTCACGGATCTTGTCCTTGAAGCTGTCCCAGCTTGTAATATCATGCTCGTGGGTGTCAAACCAAACACGAGGGGTTCCGTCAAGGTAGAATATGGCATTCGCGAGCATGAGTGTGGGGTCCCACCTGTAACTGGCGCTGACGCGTTCGTACATGCGCAGCCATTGGTCAACGTCGGAACCTTCGACGCCCGAGAACACGCCAGGGTCCTTCAGGACAAGGGTACCAATATGGGCTTGTTGGTTCATCGTAAACTGGCTTGTAGCATAGCGCAGAAACACACAGGGACAAAGAATAGCGCTTGTAGCATAGCGCTTGTGCTCGTCCAGTCTTATTCTTTGTCCCTGTGTGTTTCTGCGCTATGCTACAAGCCTTCAGGACAGGCAGCGTGACGAAAGTTGCGGCGGCCGGAGGGTTGGCAGGCAGGGAGGGAGGCGTGGCAACCGAAGTGGATGGAGTCGAGTCCTGCGAGGTCATCTTGAAATCCGCGAGCGAGCGCCCGCTGCGGAGTTCCGTGGTGAGGACGGGGAACCCAGCACCTCCACCAAATATGTTACGGGAAAGACAGACTCCGGGGACACAGACTTGAGGAAATACGCATATATGTATTCACAGCTGGTTAGGTGAGCGCTGCCAATCGAAGAGCTCGCGCCAGTCTATCCTTTGTCGTCCTTCTCTTCGTCTTGTTGATGCTGATGCCACTGGTACGTAGCAATATCTAAGGCGTAACCAACAGGATGAATCTAAATATTGACAAAAAAACACACCTCATTTCGCAACTGCAAGTTCCGTGAAGGTGCTACAAAGATTAGCAATAAACCCATCTTGCGACAAGGTCGCCCACAGCATGACCGTGGCCCCGGGAAAACGTAAGAGTATTTCATGGTGGCCGACATATGGGTATCCGGCTCTTGTCGGATGACGGCGCAAATGCCTGTTGCTGGATGAGCTCTGCTTGGACGATAAAATGCCCCTAAAATGCTGCAGGTGACCTGGTGGCACACTTGAGAGCAGCAAGGCGTCATCCACGCCAACTTTCCCAACCTTGGAGCTCAGCCATCTGCGATCTGACTGAAGACGGACTTGTGAGCCTGTCCCAAGAGCGTCTGTGACTTTTTTGCACCCAACGGTAAACTCTTTTGTTAATTGTCTTGTGTTATGCATGTTTTCTTTTTCCTTTGCGCGTTCCATGCTTCGTTTTTGCCCGTGTGTCATTGTGCTTTCTAAATATAGTGTTCGTCTTGTGTGTGAACGAACGGCCTCGTTTCTTTTCGATGACTGTTACGTCATCGCTTACATGTACTAAAGCGAAGCGCTTTTAGCTTCGTGACAAACCCTGAAACTGGCAGCCGCGGGTCCACTGAAGCGGGCGGTACGCATGGCCGTAACAGGCGAGCACCGCAGCGCAAAGATCGTCGTAAGGCTGCGGGCTGGTGGACGATGTGGCCGCATGATGGCGAAGCTCGATCGGCAGCACGTCGAGCAAGACGGCGTGCATTAGCGGCTGTGACGTGACGCCATTCACTGCGAGAACGGCGTCGAGCTGCATAAACCATGCCTGAGGTAAGGTCGGATGGAACGGCGGCACTGGCGGACAAAGTTGTGGAAGCTTGGCAGCCGGCAGCTCGTCGAAGGACGCGTTCTCAGGGTCACCACGGTAGCGAGAGATGGAGACGAGACGTGAGAAGACGTCGGGACGGCGGCCGACGTGGCCGTGCCGAACTCGCCACTTTATTCGGGAACTGCCGAAGCGGAGCGACGGCGGCTGCAGGCGTCCAAACCGCCAGGCGCGTGAACTCGTTCTAACTCGCTCGCGCCTCGAGCTGTCAGCATGAGCTGCGCGAGAGGCGCGGCGCGGTGGTTGGAACATGATGATGATGATGAAGGGCGATGATGATGACGCTACAAAAACACAACGACGCAGACTGCCTGTCTCGCGCCCCCGTCGACCCGCCGACGCAGGGTGACCAGGAGGATGACTGCTTCTTGGGAACCATAAGTGCCGACGACTTCGCCGAGAGACAGCGAGCCGAGTCCGAACTCAGGGGCCTTGTGCGATACCTCGAGGGCAAGAGAGCCACTGTTCCGAAGGTATTCAAGAGAGGACTAGCGTCGTTCTTCCTGCGAAAGGGCCTTCTCCTAAAGAAGAACTTCTCTCCACTTCGAGCGAAACGCCTTCTCGTGGTTCCTTCAGCAGTGAAAGCAGAAGTCCTCCAGGCCCTGTACGACGACCTGACGGCTGGACGCCTCGGTGTTTCCCGCACGCTCGCAAGAATACAGGAAAAGTACGACTGGCCACGCCTTGCCGCCGACGTCACTCGTTACGTCACGAGATGTCGAGACTGTCAGCGACGCAAGACACCGCCGACAAGACCAGCAGGCTTTATTCAGCCGATCGAACCACCTCACCGACCGTTCCAACAAATCGGTATGGACCTACCGGGGCCGTTTCCTACGTCGACTTGCGGGAATAAATGAATAGTCGTCGCTACCGACT